>CAUYON010015755.1:0-73283 GCA_963573935.1 Arctocebus calabarensis
TATAGTGATCAAGAAAATGCCATGAAGGCTATCTCTAACAGTACGATCAAAATATTTCTGATTGTATATGAAGCACATTCTGCCCTATGATTGCACCAATGTACACAATTATGATTTAATAAAATTATTTTTTAAAAAAAGTTTTGATTGAATAATTTCTGCATTATATTTTGTGTTCTAAGTTCTAGAAGAACTGTAGCCTAGGAAGTACAGGGTGACTGAACAAAATGATATGAAATTTCAGATAAAATAAAAATGTATTATTAAAAGTTTCAGGTCTTCCTAAGATTCCAAAAGATTAATTTAAAAGACCTTGGACTTTTAAAAAAAATTCTATATGTTTAGTGGGTATAAGTAGTTCTTCATTAAATGGAAGAATTGTATAGTGGTGAAATCAGGGCTCTTAGCATACCTGTACAGTGAATAGTGTACAATATGCCTTACAAGTGGTTTTTAATCCCTCACACCCCACTTGACCAGCTCCCTTCTCAGTCTACCAAGTCCATTATACCACTCTGTATGACCATGGATGGCCACCATTTAGCTCCAACTTGCAAGTTGAGTTCATGTGGAATTTGTCTTTGATACTTTATGTAGAATAATGGCTTCCAGTCCCATCCAAGTTGCCGTGAAAGATATTATTTCATTCTTCTTTATGACTGAGTAGTATTCTGTGGCATATACTATACTTACCACATTTTCTTTATCCACTCATCAGTTGATGGGCATTGATGTTGATTCCATGTCTTTGCTGTGGTGAGTTGTGCTTCAGTAAACATATCAGTGCAGGTGTCTTTTGACATAATGACTTTGTTTTCTTTGGATAAATACCCAGTAGTGAGATGGCTGGATCAATTGTTAGGTCTACTTTTAGTTCTTTGAGGAATCACCATACTGTTTTCTGTGGAGGTTTTACTGATTTACATTCCCACAAACAGTGTATAAGTGTTCCCTTTTGCTGCATCTATGACAGTATCTATTGTTTATTGATTTTTTAATAGAGTCATTCTAATAAGAATGAGGTGGTATCTCATTGTGATTGTAATTTGTATTTCCCTGAAGGTTAGTGATGCTGAGCATTTTTTCCCATGCTTATTGGAATTGTATATCTTTTGAAAAGCTTCTGTTTGTATCTTCTGCCCACTTTTCCATTTTGTTTGTATCATATTTGCCTTTGTTCCATTGATAGATGTGTCTACTTATATACCAGTATCAGCCAGAGGGGCTGGAGAAGACTTGCAAAAGTTTAATTTTGTGGCCATCCATAGGCAAGAAATGTGTAGTGCATCAGTCCAGAGGTTTTAAAGTTGATGAGGTGCTCTCTGAACCATTATTATTTGAAATTTCACCTTTAGATAAGATTGCCTAAAAAGTGAATGTAGTAAATGTATGAAGATGCTATCTAAACAATGCTACGTGATTGCTGGACACACTTCACATTTTGCATATAAACGTGGAGCATCCATTGAGCTGTCTTAGGTTTTAAGACTTAACATTCAAAAAATGTAGGAAATTAAAGATTGTGAAGAAAGAAAGAGAAATGACTCCTCATTTTTATGAGAAGGAGTAAGTGAAAATGTTGCTGCCCAACCAGGTTCATCTGCCTGTTGCCCCCAAGAAAGCCAATACCCAGAGACAGCAGGGTTTTCAGCAGAGAGTTTATTCTGCAGAGCATTAAGCAGGAGATACCTCTCTGAGAATCGGGAGACAGAGTTTTTAAAGACAATTTGGTGGGCATAGAATTAGGCAATCAATGTCTTCTAACTGGCTGGTTTGGGTAGAATCATTAGTTCTTTGGTGTGGGCCACAGCCTGGGTGGGTCAGTTACTGGAATGCAGGGCCATGGTGAAGGGTTCAAGACCAGCTGAGTCAGTTCCTTGGCATGGGTGGATAAGTCAGTCCACTGGAATGCAGGACCTGGAAGGTATCTCAAAAACTACTGCTACTTTCTGGAACAGCGGATGTTATTTATGGAGAAGGATTAATCTTTAAGGCTATAATCTGTGTCCTCCAGAATGGCATTTATAGAGAAGCAAACAAGAGGACAGTGACTAACTCTTATGAAAGAAATGATAGGGGAGTGCCTGATTATTAATAGTGCTTTAGCTAAGGCTGCTTCTTCACAGCATTTTGGGGCCTATGTCATAGTTCTTGCTTTATAGCCCTCCATTGATCTGAAAGGGCATTTTCAAATACATAGGCTGGGTGATGTGAATCCAATATTTGACAGCTTGGACTTTTTTTCTTTTTAAATTAAATCATACTGTGTACATTAATACAATCATGGAGTACAATGTACTGGTTTTATATACAATTTAAAATGTTTTCGTCAAACTGGTTAACATAGCCTTCACCATATTTTCTTAGTTATTGTGTTAAAACATTTATATTCTATACTTAGTAAATTTAACATGTACCCTTGTGAGATGCACCATAGATGTGCTTCCACCAATTATCCTCTCTCCAAGCATCCTCCCCACCTTCCCCATATTCTTGGGCTATAATGGGTTATAGCTTTCCTATGAAAGCTATAAATAGTAGGGCTGAGTACATTGGATACTTTTTCTTCCATTATTGAGATACTTTGCTAAGAAGAAAGCTCAAGTGCCTATCGATCCATGAATGGATTAATAAATTGTGGTATATATATACCATGGAATATTATGCAGCCTTAAAGACTGTGCCCATTCATTGATACATTCATTCACTTTGCCCCAACGGAAGGGACTGTGTTCATTCGTTTCCTGGCCAAGGAAGCCATATACCTATATATACCCAACGACTAAAGCCTAAAGGGGCAGATGAGGAAAAACCAGGAGAGAAACGGAGAGAGCTTTTCTCTCCCCACTTGAGTTCTCTCTCTCTACCAGGAGCTTTAGTGTTTTCTGTATTCTTTTCTGTAAATAAATTCTGTCTTACCTCTGGAAAAAAAGAAAATGCCATAAAGGCTATGTTAAACAGTTTGATGAAAACATTTCAGATTGTATATGAAACCAGCACATTGTACCCCTTGATTGCACTAATGTATGCAGCTGTGATTTAATAAAAAAAAAAAAAAGAAAGAAAGATAAGGACTTTACCTCTTTCATGTCTACATAGATGGAGCTGGAACATATTTCTTTTTTTTAATATTTTCTTTTTTTGAGACAGAGCCTTACTGTATTGCCCCAGGCTAGAGAGCCATGATCTCATAACTCACTGCAACCTCAAGTGATACTCCTGCTTCAACCTCCCCGGTAGCTGGGAAACAAACTCGCACCCCTAACACCTGGCTAATTTTTCTATTTTTAGCAGAGATGGGGTCTTGCTCTTGCTCAGGTTGGTCTCAAACTCCTGAGCTCATTTGGGCCTCCTGGAGCACAGTTCATATTTTTTTTAGGAACAATGTTTTAATGTCTTTTGTCTGGAGCAGGCCTTTACCACCATTTCTCAAATGAATACCTTGGTGAGAGTAAGGTTACACGAGAAGGACATTACCCTTGTAGTTTTCATTCTTTGGAATTTTACTGAGAGTAGGATTTAACAAGGTTAATTATATTACCAAGCTAGAAGTTCCCATTAATATGCTGACTGTCGGGAGTGACACCACCTAGCTTTGTCTCCCTTCTGTTATCATGTCTTTTACTAACATGATATGGTAGGAGTTGTTTTAATTATGTAGTGTAACACTAAGGAACTGAATGGCAATGTCCTTATTGTTCCACTTTTAGGTAATAACTTTTTAAATCTTTTGACAAGGGTCATTTCCTTTTGTGCTGTATGAATGGGAAGAGACATATTTATTAAGCTGGATTTTCTCACTAGAAGAGAAGTGGCATTTGTCAAGCCTTCTGAGCTATGAAATGCAAGCGTGTCCCTTTCAAATCCCTACTGCAGCTCGTTTAAAATTGACCACCACAACACAATGGCAATGGGCAGAGCATGTACATATTGTTATTTCTATTTAAGGGAAAGAATATAATTTATTTTTTTAGCTGGCACTTGTCATCCAAAAGACCACCACAATGGCTAAATACTAAAAAGGAGAATTTTGTTAGCAATATAAGTTTGCAAACTAGGAACACGTACTCCAGTGTGGGCGAAAGGTGCTCTCTATTTGAAGAGAAGGAACAATAGGTTTTATGCTTCATAGGGCTTGAGTCATACAAGTGAAGATTTGGGGGGTGGGGAAGATTTATGTATTTATAGGGGAAGTGAGAAACATGCACGATGGGTGAACATTGTTGCACACATCCCATGTTCACTTTGGATTGGGGGTTTGGTATTAAAGTGGGGTACAATTTGCTTCTTTATATCGAAAGGTGAACAGTAACATACCCAGTTTGTGAGTAGTCTCTATTAAGCTGGCTGAAACTGGCTTGAGGTTTGCAATCACTCATCAGAAAAGAATGTTTGTAAGGCCAGTCTTGTGTCCAATCAGAGTTCATCTGGGTTGTAAATCAGAGTTAGGATAATTTGCCTAATAGCTCCATCACTAGCAGGTTTAGGGAGAATGAGGTTTTTCTTAGGCCATAGGAATTTAGAAATTTACCATGTCATTCGGGTCCTGAACCCTCCATCTTTAGGGAACTTTTTGTTTCCTTAACCTTAAGGTCTTTCTTAGTTGATAAAAGAGTGTCTATTGTGATCTATCAGTTCACAGACACCTTCGTAACAAACAACAGATTATCGGGGAAAGAAGGTATACAAAAGCATTGATGTGCTTATGGACGCAGGTGCCAACATAAAGTATGGGACTCACAGGAAGAGCCAGCAGACTCAAGTTTTTATAACATCTTGAGGTTATGGTAAGAATAGAGGCCTGGGGCTTCTGAAAGGAGGTGGCATCAGAGATTATGGCAGAGTGATGAAGGGAAACGTGTCTTGCACATGAAACCCTTACAGCAGCAGCCAGTGGTAAAAGTTTCTCTAACAGATGTTGAAAAGTCTCTGACTTAGAAAAACTAGTGGGGCATTGTGGCACGCATTATGGTAGTGTCGTCTAATTGAGGGGCTGAGGCTAGAGGATCACTTGAGTTCAAGAGTTTGAGGTTGCCTTGAGTTATGATAATGCCATGTCACTCTACCTAGGGTGACAGAGTGAGACTCTGTCTTAAATAAATAAAAATAAATAAATAAATAAATAAATATCTCAGGCTTTTAGTCTCCCTTTTTCTGTGTGTTATGCTTTCCTAGATCCAGATAAGAAGGGCCTCAAAGAAAGCCTGGATGTTCTTTTCAATAATGAGATTTCTCTACAGATGTGAATCTTCCTCACAAAAGGCAGATTTGCAGGGTTATTCCTGTCTGCAGGCCCTCTGAATAGCCATCTATCTAGAAATATGCCAAATTCAAGTCCAAAGAAGTATATTTGGGGACTGGCATATTTTTGGTTTTCTTCCGTGTATATCTGACCTGGTCATCCTTGTAAGCTCTATTTCATTTATGGCAGAAGGGTCAGGAAGAGGGATAGTAGGAAACTCTGGAAGTGTGGCTTAATGCCTTTTGTGGTTCTGGTTACTCTGTCACTGCCTGGTGACTTATCATCTTCAGGTGAGGTTTCTTTCCAAGTCCACCTCTCCTTACTGTTCCTTTTCTTAAATGGCATTCTGGTAAAAAGCAGAGCAGGTTATTTGTCCTCAAGCTTTGCAGACGGGGCACTCGACCTTTCACTGGACTCTGGTCTTTGGTCTTCTGCCCTCACTGACCTTCCCGGAGGTGTCATGTCCCACTGTGTCTTTCAGTCTAACTCTCCACCCTGGCTCGATCTATTGTCCAGTTTTCCAGCATTAGTATAGCTTGTGTTCTATTCTCTAGATAGAGTCAATATAACAGCCCCTTCTACTCCCCCGCCCACTATTTCCACTGTTCTCTATAAATGGCACTATCATCTAAAGAGATCTGTAGTACACAACTTAATTGTTCGTTTTCACCTGTCTTCCATTTCTAAAACTCCAGGGGACCCAGGAAATTTGTGAAATTCTTCCACCTCTCATAGATCCTGCTCCAGTGAGCATGGTCAGCTTCTATTATCTTTCTACTGAGATATTGCATATCTTTTTACTAATAACTATTGTGTTTTGCTATCAGCCAGTCCAGGAGTCTGACTATTCCCCTGGTGCCAGGAAAGAGATAGTACTTATGTCCCTCTGCCTTGGATCCCCAGGCCTATATGTGTTGTGGCCCCCTTTTGTACCCTGAAATGACCAGCCAGAGAGGAGGATACTGATGTGGAAAAGAAGACCTTACACACTTGTTATTGGCAATGCAATAACTGGTGAGACTTGGAGGGGCCATCAACTTCACAAGCACAGAGAATCATAAGGAGGTACTCCCCTTACCTAAAACCTCACAGGATTTTTATTGCATTCTTAATAATGTTAACATTTCAAATAATACTGAAATCATCAAGATATTTTGGGGGTAGAGGAGGAACTTTGATCACACTTGTGACACACAGGTGGTCCATGTCAACATCAAAGTCTAGGGAAACAAAGTATGAGGAAGAAGATAAGTGCACAATGTTAAAATTGACCTTGTAAAAGAACATATATTAATGTGGGAAATAAACATCAACTATCTTCTAATATAAACTACTGATCTAGTTTTACATTGTCACCTTCCTTAGAGTGCCAGGGGGTCACAGTGCACAGCCACCTCAAACTCTTTGGCTCAAGAGATCCTCTTGCCTCAGCCTCCTAAGTAGCTGGGATGACAGGCATCTGCCGCAATGCCCCAATGGGCATTTTCTGATCTGACTTATTGAACTGTTTCAAACTGTGAAGCAATCTGTCCTTTATTGATGTCTTCAGCTATAAAGATTACAGAGTTTCCTTAACAAATTCTTGACCATTTTTATTTTATTTTAATTCTTCTAGCCTTAATCTATGGATTATTCTGGAAGGATAGGTGCTATCCTTCTGTGGCAGTCAACCAGTAGTTTTTATAAAATATTGCAAGGAAATAATTTTTTATTAAAGTAACCCAAATTCCAAATGGATTAGTTTTCTGAGCAGGGAATACTCTTTAGCCCTCTTTTAAAGGCTCTTGTCTGTTTTAAACAAAGCAAACTTCCTTTTTATGTCACTAGAGTTATGTATTCATTTAAGTTATGTCACTAGAGTTATGTATTCATTAAGTTCAAATAAAACACATATAGTTTCTCTTAGAGGCCCGAATAATGTGTGCACATGATTTATGAAAACTATCTCATTATGCAGATTTACTAAGCACAGGGCCACAATGACAGAGGGAAAACCCCTGCAGGGAAATGGTGCTGACAGCCTTTATGATGAGAAGATTAAACCTTTGATGGAGCTCATCACCCCTTCTACCAGAAGTGTGTGCACATTCTCCCTGTTGTGGCTTCACAGATGCTGTGACTCCCACATGAGACCCACCGACAGGATCGGCAAAAAATTGGTACATTGGCCAAGAAGACATTCACTAAAAAGTCGTGAATCCACAAAGGGGCTGGTCTTATGAATGTTAGCTAACAGTGGATGCATGTCTAGTTGAGAAGTTAAGCTTATGATCTAGAATTTTTAATTGCATTTCTGACTCTTTGGCTTCAGGGAGTAGAGCAAAATACAGCATCCTAAAATTTCAGTTTCATTCTTGGCCTTTTGCAAATAACCAATCCTGTTCCTGTCTGGGTATTGAACTTGTCAAGGAGAGATCATTACAGGACAGGATTCTTAATCCATTGGGGACTTTCTCCTGGTGCATTTGGGTTAAGAACAGAAAAGCATATGTTGCTAAGTGTCTTTGCTGTGTGAATCTAAACCATGTGTATTTTGTTAGAAATGTTAATCCATAGGAGCATCCCAATTCTTTGCCTCTCCAATATACATCCAGACTATGGACTGGATCAGGTGTTCATTTGCAAAACCAGCAGGGAAGTTACTTCAGAGAAAGTCTTTCCCGCATATGCAAACTCAGGAGGTCTTACCCTGCCTCTTGACATCTGTCCTTCTGGGCACTGCCCCACATACCATCTCATCAGTTTAACTCTCTTACTGAGCTTGCCTCCGACCCATTCCTTTCCTTTTTCAGTTCATCCTCCACTGTAAACTCTCCTCCCAAGTTACACTGTGCTTTCTGGCAGGACTATTCAGGTTATAACAGTGACAAAGGTGTCCATTTCCCATTCCGAGGTCTTTGGTCCTATCAGTCTTCCCCACAGTGTTGGATCATGGGTCCAGTTTTGAACTCAGTACTGGCTGGGGAACTGTGCATGGCGCCTTCCATTGGAGCTATAATCTCCAAGGCTGTGGAGCAGTGATATAATTCAGATCAGTGTAGATCCCTCCTTCCACATAGAGACCCAAATGACTTCTTTCTTTTGCTCTTTCTCTGAGATTTCCCGGCTTCTCTTCTTGATTATCAAGCATAAAAGCCCCACCAGGGAGGGAAACTCAGAGGTGATTTATGTTCCTTAGGTAGTGTAGGCCCCTCTGAATTAAGGGCCAGCAGCTGTAGTATCACGTGGGAGCCTGCTAAAATGCAGAATCTGAGTCAGAATCTGTGTCTGAGCAAGATTTTAATCATGTGATTTCTATGCATATTAAATTTGGAAAAGTCCTTGTCTAGGTAACATTCTGGAATCTTCAAGGAAAAAAATAGAATTTTGTCTCAGTTGCTGAATCTTGCTATATATAGAAACTTTTTTATAGCTTTAGTCTCTTTATAGGAAATTCTTTTAGATTTTTGGCCTTAACAGTGACAGTAACTTGGTCTTTCCTGAAGGATGCTTCTTTTTTTGCTACCACATAATTTGGGCTGAACATTTGCCTACACATCACATATTTGTGTGTTTGAAGTTCAGGGACAGAAAAAAGCAGCATTTTTCAAACTTTGTTACCATATCGAGACTCTTGAATTCCCTCTTTTTCTTTTGAAGACTGAAATTAAGGCCACCGAAGCACACTTAATTTGATAAAGGTTTATTGGAAGCCACATATGAGGGTCAACCTGGCAAGACAAACCAACCAAGCTGGGCATGCTCCAAAGTCCAGGGGGGCAGGTTGGAACATTGAAGGGAGGGATACTCCTCATAGCAGAGTTGTCCTTTTTCATTGGAGGGTATAATGTGGAGGTTACAATTAATTGCCTATAGATCAAAACATATAGGCTGAAATGTTTCACATGTAGGATAATCAGTAAAACTTCATGATTCAGAAATAAATCAGTGTTTTCCTCAGTGTCAGTAGGTTACATATTAATCAACAGTTGGAGGAACTCATGATAAGATTCTTTACTCAAGAACAGGATATAAGCCTTGAATCTTAAATCCTTCCCCAGGCAACTAATTTGGAAGCCTGACAAATGCGACCTATAGGTTCTAACTTTCAAAGATTTTTCTTATCCTCCCTACCACCCCAGACTATTGAATGGCCTCCATGGCCTTTGGCAGTCACACTTTGAAAGACACCTGCTTTCTCTGGGAGCTTATACCTACACAGCTAATCACAGGTGCTTCCCAACCTCACCTACGCCCTCCAGGGCTCTTAGCAAACCTTTTACTAAGCCTCTGTCAGCAGCCTCTCCAATTCTTATACATAGTATTAACTTTGCTGACCAACTATGGTAAAACACAAATATATGTTATAAATATTATCTACAAGAGGACACTTTACTTATATAGTATGACTCTTTATTTATCCATATGAAGAATTTCTAGTTTAAAAGGCAGTATTCAGAAGTTTGTCTTTTAATTGCATGGAGCTAGTACTATTAAAGTTTTTTCATTATTTTACAAGGAATCTTATTCCAAAGAAATGAAAATATTATTAATTTAATAGCATCTAAATGGAAATATTAATTTTATAGCATTGAAAGTAAGCCAGGTGCAGTGGTTCATGCCTACAATTCTAGCACTCTGGGAGGTGTGCTGGGAGTTGAGCTTAGGAGTTCAAAACCAGCCTGAGAAAGAATGAGACGCCATCTCTGCTAAAAGTAGAAGACGTAGCTTGTCATGGTTGCATGGGCCTGAGCTCCTAGCTCCTCAGGAGGCTGAGGCAGGAGGATCACTTGAGCCCAGGAGTTGGTGGTTACTGTAAGCTATGAGGATGCCATGGCGCTCTAGCCTGGGCAGCAGAGTTGAGACTCCGTCTAAACAAAACAAACAAAGAAACAAAAAACCCCAAGACAACATAAAGTTTATTTAAGTAATGGTGACACCTAAAGAATCCAGTTAGAAATTAAAAATAGAAGAAGATTCGAATGTGTTAAGAAATAACTATAATCTATGTTTGGTCTTTGAAAAATTCAGTTCAGATTCTAACAAGAAGTTCTGGAGTCTGCAGCAGATTTTGTGCTCAGAACCTTAAACCATGAGCAAAACAATACAGTGCTAATCCTTGAATAAATGTTTGTGCAGTCACATTTAAGGCTGTAGACAGGATATGTCACCAAGGGGAATACAAGTCACAAGCAACAAAATGTTTTCATCTAAGAAAACATTATTAGCAACTACTTATTTGAAAGATTGAGGAGAAATTCAGTTCATTATTTCAGCTTTGCAAAAGGGTAACATATTAGCTTTAAAAAAATCTCTTTGGTTTTTCAAATGTTATAGAATTTCTGGAGTTTTTAAAATTAAATGGAGGTAAAATTGTTTTTGCATGAAAAGTTTTAAAAATCATGATAATTGGAGATACCCTGGGGTGTCACAAAATGCTAGGTGAGAGTCACCATTCAAGCAGAGTTATTCAGCATTTGGGTCCTTTGTGCATAGAGTACACGTCTATAAATGTTGAGTCATGCCTTCAATAAATATTTAATGACAATCTGTGTTGAGACACTTTGAAGAGAACAGTGGAAATGTCATGAGTAAGACATTTCCCCTTCTCTCAAGGGGACTCATAGATATGAGTAAATCTGCTTCTCTCCACGTGTTTTTTTCTCATCCCTGTCGCTGCAGACCACAGCTAGATTCCCACAGAACTCCACAAATGTCCTTAGATATGGATGGGATTGGGATGGTTCTAGAAACAGTACAGGTTCAGGAGAAAGCCTGGCCCAGAACTTGTCTGCACTGGGACAGAGTTAAGGAAGCCCCTTTACCACTCATATCCATAGCTTAGACGAGAAAGTCATTGATGTTTATGAAAATTATAGGTGGAAGTTGTGAAATCATAGCCTTAGAAAAGGAAAATCATCACTGCAAAAGGTGATTATGGTGCCAGGAGAAGTCTGTGTATCAGGGATAATATTCTTTTGTAAATTCTCTTAAAGAAGGCCATAAAGAGGGAAGTTTTACCATTCATTCATGCATGCTTTCAGCATTTACTGATCACTCTTCATGTGTTATAAACGGGCTCTTTGGGATCCAAAGATGAATAATGCATACTGCCTGCCTTTAAGAAATGCGTGGTGCTAATGGGAAGCTAGATGAAAATAAAAAGAGGATGATAAAAGCATTGATAAGTGAAATGAATGGTAGGATATTAATAGGATATAAATGAGGAACACTTTACCTAGTAAGGTGGGGTGAAGGTAGGCCAAATAGGCATCCTAGAGTGAATAATCTCTGAATTGAACATGGAGTCCGTTGGGATTTGCCACAAGAGAAAAAAAAAAAACACAGAGATGGCTCTAGAATAGTGTTAGTAGCATCTTAAAAGGAAGAAACAATAGAGCCTGTGGAGAAGCTGCATGCAGTCTGCTGAGGAAGAATTTTGCTTGTTGGTTTTTACCTATTTGCATTTGAAAACCTATATTACTGGGATTACACAATAATAAAACCTCTCCTGCTTCTGCTATGTAGAGATAACACATAACTTTGCAATTCTAAAAGTGATACATGCCTGTAGGAACTCAAAGCAAGAGGATGATCACTGCCAGGGCTAAATGGTTCATAGGCTGTAATCAAAGAAGAGTTTCCAAAACAAACAAACAAACAAACACTCGCATATGACTTTGAGCTTTCTAGAATAAAGATAAATATAACACTAAAATGTTCTGGACGTGTATATTCGTACATGAAAAATTTCAGCAAATCCATCCATGTGTTCATTAAACATAAAGTTGGAAAATTGTTGGAAAGGTGGCATGCTTTCTTCCACCTCTCCTGACTATAATGCTCCATTTTAAATTTAAGTCACATTCTCTGTCTGACAGCACATTTTGATTTCAGGTGTTGAGTTAAGGGCTTCCAATCTCATCATGCAAAATATGGAACATGGTGGAGGGTGCACGTTTCACAATAAAAAAAAAATTCTTCTTGTTTCAACTTAAAACCATAAATACATCTGGGTGATCACACAACAATAAAAGTACTACAGCATCTGCTAAGAGAGACTGATCGTTGATCAAATCTAATGAGATTGACTCTTACAGAGTTGAACTAGGCTTGAAAGTTTTGTGATCTTTGAATTAAGCATAGTTTCAAATTAGGCCTCTTTGTATTTCTTTTCTGTTCTGTTGTGCCCAGCTCAAGGGATCCCCTATATAAATAACCGGGAGACCAAGTCCAATGCAAGAGCAAGAGGTTGTTTATTTACAAGCCCGGGCTGGGCCTCTCACTCCTGGTGTAGCAGGAGAACAGAGAAACCCCCAACCTCGAAAAGGAGGGGGGTTTTAAGGGTACAGAAAGGAAAAAGGGAGGGGTTGTGGGGTGAGCTGCTTGGGTGAGCTGATAGGGGTCTAGGGGACTCAGTAATACTTGTCCTTGGCTGGTCTGGTCTGGGAAGGAGCTGCTATCGCTCAGGGCAGACACAGGATGAGGGGTGGGGGAGGGAGTGGGTTACCTAACGCCTTCAGTGTGCAGCTGCAAAATGAAGGCTGAGGAACAAGATGGAGTTAGTTTTAACAAAATGGAGTCAGCTTGGTCCTTACAGTTCAGGAAAAAGGTGGAGGGGGGGAGAGAGAAAGAGAGAGATTAAAAAGTAAGAAAAGAAAAGAAGAAAAAAAGAAAAGAAAAACTTCTTTTTAAATTGTCTCAAATGGCTTTGTAAAGTCATTTTGTGCAATAAAATATGTTAATACTTCTGAAACCAATGTTTGGCTCTCTTCAAAAGAATGGAAATTTTCCAACCACTACTGACATATGTTCCCCAAATAGAAGCTTAACTATGAAGAAAAATGAGCAGGGTGTCTGGAGACCATGGAAGATTTAGGTATCTGGGATTCTGTGCAGGTCAATAATCAACTATATACTTGAAGAACTAAGTCCCCCTTTTATTTTTCAAAGGGAAGGTCAAGATACTGTAAACTGTAAGGATGAACAGGGGGCACTGGTGACAATGTCATACCTGACTTCTTGAGAGTGGTCTCCTCACATTTCAACCCTCAGAGCTGTTTCAGTGAAGCTTTTACTTTAGGATACATATATGAATCTATCTTCTTAAATGTATTTGAGTCAATGGCAACTGTAAAAAGAACAGCTATAAAAGAATACATGATGGAGTCAACACTTGGAAGTTATTTTAAAAGGGCATGCATACTGAAATTGATGCTGGGTATGAGTGTTCCCATAACTTTTAGGATATCATGGCCAAGTTCAAAGTTCGTTTCAAACTATTTTAGTTCAAGCAGCTAGAATGATTTTTGCCAGTGTTAATGTAATTTGTCAAATCTCTGAGGTGGGTGGGCAGCAACGCTAGGGGGGTAGCTGGGCTCCAGGAGAGGGTGAAATGGAATCTCTGTTCACAATGGAATTTCATTCATGCAACCATGACAGAGCCTACTGTGTATGCAAAAAATTCACATACATAATTTTCCCCCCTTTTTTATGTAGAAATGAATTATGCTGAAAACCAAATTTACATGTGAATGAACGTCTCAAGCAAATCAGCTGCACATTCTGGTTCTGCTCTCAGTTTGTCTTAACCCATGCTCTGGGCTGGAAACCATGACTTCTCTTTTAATCTTGTTGCTGCCCAATTAGATTCATCTGCCTGCTGTCCAAAAGAGTTTATTCTGCATAGCATTAAGTGGAGAGATGGGAGGAATTTCTCAAATCCATGAGAATTTAGGAGACAGAGTTTTAAAGACTGTTTGGTGGGCAGAGGATTTGGCAATTGAGGATCTATTGGCTGAATTTGGGGCAGAACCATTAGTCCCCCAGCTACCAGCCTGAGTGGGTCAGTCATTCCACTGGAATGCAAGACCTGAAAAATATTTGAAGTATCCAAGAGGTGATGTTTTCTATGGAGAAAGTTAGGAATCTTTATAACACACTATGAGGAGAAAGTTAAGAATCATTTTGGCAACCAAGTGTGTGACTCTAGAGTAGGGGATGGGGGACAGTGGTCAATTGATACCATTTTGTTAACTGGGCCTATGCTTTATTTTTAGGTAGACCCTTACCACAGTTCTCACCTCACATCCCATTATTAATTCGTAAGGGCAGTTTCAATCTCTTCCATTTGTCACCCTCATACATAACTCGCGAAGTCTAATTTTTTTTTAATTCATTTGTTTACTGAACTCATTCAGGACCTGATCTGCTCCATCCTCCATCACAATCAGTAGAAATGTTGACTTCTCTGCTTACTTTTTGACTAGTCTAAGATAATCCACATAAATTTCAAGTCAAATTCCCTAAACTTGCTTTTATAATGTTATTCTTCTGCTCAAAAATATAGCATGTCTTTCTCTGTTTTTCTTATAGAAAAATAAAATTCAAATTCTTGGGCCTGAAACTCAAGACCTGCTGATTGCACCATGAACTCTTTTATTACTATAAAGTTATTATGATTGCAGGCACTTGTATGTAGAAAGTGTACAGGAAATGGTTTTTATTGACTATTTTCCACCTTCTAATTTTCATACAGGCCTCTTCAGCAGCTAAGTTTCCCCCTTATCATAATATGCCCTTCAAAACATTGTTTTCTGCAGACTCTCTCCCCTTTCTTCTGTATGAAGTGAAAGCTCATCTGCTCATATTTTGTGCATATCACACATTGTTAACCAGTTGCTATGCCCCAAGGAAGCCAAGATTAATGCAAAACTCTGACTAAAGGTGCTTCCTTTGAGGCTTTAATCAAGTAAATAGCTGTGACATGGTGTAATCAACACTACAACAGAAGACTACACCGATTCCAGTGAGCATCCACGAAGGCTGTTGTAAGCCCAATGGACAAATGTGAGAGCCAAGGAGAGTTCTGCTGCATCATTGAATGTCAGTGTCTTAAAAATAATGGAAAGACATTTCAGTCCAAAAGGATAGTGCTATAAAGACACAGTGGTTTGAAACACACAGGAGTATTCAAAATCCAAATGTAAATTTGCTTCGGCTCCAGAGTAGATGCAAGGATGAACGCAACCAGAAATGAAACAGAACCCGTCTTATACAGTAGTGGTAATGCCTCCTAAGAATTGGGCCTAAAAGAGTAGGCACCCAGTAAATACACATTTAATAAGTGAATCATGCCCTCTACTATTAATATAGTAAATATTTTCATTCATCTTTAATTATTTCATATTTAATGATTTACCAGTTTGTACCTTGGTTTATTGAAGAGCTGTTTTCCGTAATCCATCCACAATAGATCTCTACCTTTTAGTTGTAACAGTTAGCAGAGTTGCTATTAATGTGAGTGCCACAAGTGGGGAATTCTTAAATTAGCATATATATACAAAACGTTCACGTCTATTTGTGTTCTTCTTTTCTAGGGTCAGACATTGTTCAATGGTTAATAAAGAACTTAACTATAGAAGATCCAGGTAAATAAATCATTTTTCCATTGCTAGAATGTTGTTACTTTGTGGTTTTAAAAAATATAATTTCTCAGGGCTATTTAATATGGCAAGCAAGCAACTCTCCTGAAAAATTATAGTTAAATTTGAGCTGTGCTTTTAGAATTTATACAGATTTGGTGGTAGTCAACATAGATTTAATTAAAATTTAGCATATTTTAATAATTATTTTACATATTTAATGTCCCATTATATATTATGTGATTTAAGCAATTGGTTATAGTTAGAATGGAAAGCTGTATAATCACCCATAAATAATTGTATGTGTAATTTATACCAAGTAATTATAAAGTAATGAAATTTTTCCTTATAAGACATACAAAAGAAAATCTCCTTAATTTATAATTTTGCCTTAACTTCATTTTAGAATGAAGTTTGGAAACAATATTTTATTTGTTATTATGATTTTTTTAAACACTTGTGTGTGTGTGTGAGAGAGAGAGAGAAAGAGAGAGAGAGAGAGAGGGAGAGACATGGTAAATGCTCTATTTAAGTCATAAAACATTTGTTGTGGTCAAACAGTCTGTTCAAAGTAAGGGAGCAATTTCTACCAGCTCATATTTCGCATTGCCTTGAACAAATTCCTATATATATAAAACACTTAATGACTTTTAAAAAATATTATGTAAAAGCTTTCACATTTTGCAAACCATTCACATCAATGAAATAAAAATAAGATGCATATTGTTTACAGAAGATTCTGAGAAAATTAAAACAATAGCTTAAAAAATTTAGAGAATGAGCAATATTTGATAGTACAACCAAGTGCCATAATCCACAATAAATTAGACTATGGTTTAAGATAACAAGAAGAGTGAAATTAGAATGCCTCTCATACCCAGAAATGATACATCCTAAGGTGATAGACACCCCAAGTATCCTGATTTGATCAATTCACATAGCTTGCCTGCATCAAAACATCACATGTGCCCCACAAATATATACAACTACTATGCACCCATGATAATTAAAAAATTTAAAAAGAATTTTTTAAAAGACTCGCAAATCCACTATTGATGAGGATATGGAACAACTGGAATTCTCATGCAAGCATAAATGGTACATTTCCTTCGGAAAACATACCACAGTTTCTTACAAAGATTCATACTACGTCCACTTAATATATTAGCCAGCAATTTCACTTCCATGTATTTATCCACCCCTAACAAATGAAAACATGTATCCACAAGAAATCTGGACACAAACTTTTATTAAAAAGTTATATTATTCACACTAGAAATGATCTGAGAATGGGTATAAACAGTTGTGATACACTCATACAATGGAATGTTACCTGACATTTAAAAGGAACAGATTACTGATACCGATAGCTACAAGGATGAATCTGAAAAATACTCTATTTTTTATTGCAGGTTAATATGAGGGTACAAATAACTAGGGTGCAGTATTTGTATTTGTTAGGTAGAGTCCCTCTTGTAGTTGTGTCTTGCACCCAACAGGTGTACCAATACCCTTACATTGTGCCAATTAAAGTAGGAGCACATCAGTCCCCTCCGCTCCCCTTCTCTCTCTCTCCCCCAGACTTGAAATGAATTTGAAAAATATTCTTCTGAGTTAAAAAAGTCACACACAAAAGACTATGTGATAATTCCACTTACATAACTCAAACCGTTATATAACAGGAAAAGTTAATCAGTAGTGATAGAAGGTCAGTGTTTGCCTGAGACTGGAGATGGGAACTTCATGCGAATTGGTGGAGATGTTTTATTCTCTTAATCGGGGCCATAATTACATGGGTGTATGTGAGGTCACTACAAAAGTTTGGGACAGACTGTGTGAAGGTCCATTGTTTCACTTCCAGCAAACACAGTGGACAGCGTCCTTTCTGATTCACCTGGTCAAGGTTCAACTTGCTTGGCTCATGGGTGTTGCTGGGACAGCTTCATTTGTTCCCATTAATGTATATTTTACAAATTTTTTTTTTTTTTTTTTGCAGTTTTGGCCAGGGGCAGGCTTGAACCCGTCACTCCCGGTATGTGGGGCTGGCACCCTCTCCTTGAGCCACAGGCACCAACCTATTTTGCGATTCTTGATTTTTGTGTATCTCAAAACTTTTGTAATGACTCATGTATATTCATTAAAACTCGCTGAACCTTACACTTAAAATGAATTTTTAAAAATGGCTGCATTTTATTCCACATAAATTATATTTCAAAAGTGAAAAAAAGGTATGAAAAACTGGGGTTACAGGGACTGCAGTGATACGGTAGAGAAGGTCAGTTATTCAGCACACCCTCTCGGCTATAGAGAGGGATTTGGCTAGCTTGGCTCCTACCTCTGTGATTACCACCTTGTGATGATTTAGAATTAACATTACATGGAGATGCAAGGGTTTTTATGTGGTTGTTTGTTTTTTGAGACAGAGTCTCACTTTGTCTCCTGAATACAGTGGTGTGGCCTCATAGCTCACAGCAACCTCAAACTCTTAGGCCTGAGCAATCTTCTTGCCTCAGCCTCCTGGGATGCTGGGACTACAGGCATACACCACCACACCCGACTAGTTTTTCTATTTTTATTAGAGATGGGTCTTTCTTTGACCCAGGCTGGTCTCAAACTCCTGAGCTCCAGCAATCCACCCGCTGAGGCCTCCCAGAGTTCTAGCATGACAGGTGTAAGCCACCATGCCAAACTGAGATGTGGAGTTTTAATTTCTTCCTCAGTCTGAGCTAACTTTATAAAGGCATGTCAGCAGAAAATATAGTTTAAATTCTACACAAAAAGGTTTATGGACACCATCTGCTCATTTAGTATATGAGCTTTAAAATCTTACCATTGCTGATTAAATGGAATTAAAAACCATTAAGTAAGGATGAAGCAGCTCTTGCCAGCATCAAATTATTACTAAGTGGAAAGAGGAGATAATTATTAGGAAAGGAAACTATTGTCTTGCCAAATTCACATTTCAGCCTCACCGCAGTAGCATGCCTGATTTTTATGAACTCTAGCACCAGACAAATAATCCCAGTGCTGAAACACAGATTGGCATAGTAGATGAACGAGTAATGACTACTTTTCAAAGAATATGCTAGATCACAGGCTGAAGTGGATTGGAAAGAGCATTTCTTCTGTAAGTTAAAGGCTGAAGTTGTAATTTAGCAATAGAGAAATAGAAAAATACCTAAAGGTTTAGTATGCTAATAAGAAATAATTTTTATGTATGATTTACCTGTGAGATCTCATATTAGCTATAATGCATATAAAAAACTGATCTTATTTACTTGATCAACACTAAGGAAATTGTGATGCTTCATTAGAAGTAGAAAGTATATGAAGAGATAAAGCCAATCGCATACAGGAAGGAACATGTATGATTTTTAGTCGTACCAATGACAGGTCGACAATTTAGTTTTTAATTTTTTGGTAGTTTTTTTTTTTAACGGGAACAATTTATCATGGACAGAGTGTAAGGCTCTGTACTAAGTTTTTAGAAGAATAAGAAGCATTGATGGTTGTTCTGAATAAATAACAGATTGTACATACAGAAAATGTACGGTCTGGTAGCCATTCTGTTTCCAATCAAATGTGGTTTACAGTGTAGCTGAAATGAAAGTTACTTTGACAGTTGCATGGTTGAAATTAATCACACCATTTTGGAACTGCTCATCATGGGAGGCTAAGTAGTGGTCATAATGCTAGGTCTAATTCTCACTGTATCAACTTGCAGAAGATGATCACGAATAAGAGGGAAACTTCTGCCTGGCTTCTATCGTATGTGCTAATCTGTTAGTCAAGTGGTTGTTCGAAGACGTATAGGGATCATTGGAAGTTCTAAATATCAATAATTTGCTGAAAGAGAGTTTTGTCACAAATTGGAAAAGGAGACTAATTCTGGGTATGGGAACAAGTTCTGGTGGCCCATTTGGAGATAAGAGGAGAAGGCTGCGTGATCTTCAAGACCTTACCCAAGACCAATCAGTCTATACTATTTGTACATTTAATGTTCAATATTTTATGAATAATCCCTTACTACCTTTTAATTTCTATTATAGCAATTCAGGGCACATTGGCTGAATATTTTTGAAATACTAAAATGTGTCAAATTTTTTAGTGTTTACTAAAATATGTCTAATTGTAAATATTTTAGAAATACTAAATATTTTCTATTGGAAATTTAGGCACACTGTATTATTCTCTTTAAATAAAGCAGGAGTTTGACCTTTAAGTTGAAATTTAGGATTTTTAGTTTACACACATATATAACATACACATACAGGATTAGTCTAAAATGTTTTTCTTCTGCTTCTTGAGTCACTTTCACAGTACATCTTTTTCTAAGAAAAATCTATTTCTTCTTTTATTTATTCATACTTTTATTCAGTTAAGATATATTTGTTGAGTTTTTACTATGAGCAGAGTGAACATTCCCTCTTTGAATGAATTGGTTGTCTTTGGATTCCCGCCTTTCCTTGTTTTTCATTGACATTTGGTTTGGTCTTAGTTTTCTGTGATGGCTCTTGACCCTCCAGCTGCTCTATAAATATTGGAATGTTCAAGTGTCTGGCCTAAATTCCTTTCTTTTCTCCATTTATACAAAGGTTGGCTCAATGGCATATGCTGAGAACTCTCCAGTTCATAGAGTTTTGGCTGACCTCTCCAAAGTACCCTCTGCTTATTTAACCAATGCGTACTTGGCCACTTCCTCCAAAGGTCAAATTCAACACAGCCAACATGGAGCCCTGATTTCTCTCACCTCCCAAACTTGCTCTTTCCTGCATCCCCCAGCTCAGTCACAGAGGGGAGTCTTCTAACCAAGTATATGCTATCTCTGTCCATTTTTTCAGTTTTGATTTGTGCTCTTTCAGGCATCCTTTATGGCCTTTTATATAGATTTTGCACATTTCTTTCTAACCTTATTCCTAGTTATTTTATTGTTATTACTATGTGTGAGTCTGCCCTTCTCTTACTGGCTCTTGTCCATGTTTCTATATAAACATGATTGATTTATATATACTACCTTTATCTGTCACTCCATTGCCTTTTGAAAAAAATATTTCAACTAAGTTAGTAGGATACTACAACTCTTTTGCCAGCAGATTTGGGGGATTGTATTTGGTTGTTTAATTCCTGAGCCTTTGAAAGACATTTGACACTATCATGTGCTGCTTGCGCATATGTTGTTATCTTGGCTATAGATATAAAGTAGATGAGATAAACTTTCCTCTTTAAAATACTGTCATTATTGACGTATTGCACTCATGCCTTCAAAATTATTATAAAATATAAAAATAATTGACTTTATTCATGTATTTTACTAGTATCTATAATATACATACATATACAACAGAGGTCCTTTCTTATGCTTAGGAGGATATATTCCAAGACCCCCCAATGGATGCCTGAAACTATAGATATTATTGAACGCTATAACTACTATGCTTTTTTCATACATAGCTATGATAAAGTTTAATTTATAAATCAGGTACAGTAAGAAAGTAACAGCAATAATAATAAAACAGAACAATTATAATAATATAATAATATGCTATAATAAAAGTTATGTGAATGTGGACTCTTCTCTCTCAAAATATTGTAATATTTTTGGACTGAGGTTGACCACAGGCAACTGAAACCATAAAAAATAAAACTGTAGAGAAATGGAAACTTTGTATATGACGTGTATATGTATATATAAGTATGTATACATGTATAAATATTTATATCACATGTACACAGTCTTTTTAAACTGTTTTTTTAAAATCCTACCTAGATACCTATATTGTCTTTTCTTGAAATTCAAATACCTATACACAAACCACTGCCATTTCATTGTCACGTGCTATACTGTTTGGTGAATGATGTGAGCCTGTTGATTCAGCCTTTTTTAAGTGAAGAAAAATTTTCTTTGGTTGTATTATTTAAGCATAATTTTCTTCATTTACAAAACAGACATGATGACAGTGTCTACCACTTGTTGTTTTCCTGAGGATTTAATAAGGAATATGTGCAATACCAGGCAGTTATTACTGCATCTTTTACATAACAGTTGCACAAAAATATTAACTAATCATTTGTCTGCTGATTTTTTTCTGGTTTACTCTTTTGAAACAACTTTTACTGGTGTGCTTCTCTCCATTCTATGTCCCTGTTATCACTTTAAAAAATTATTATCTTAGCCTTTCCCCCTCCTCCAAGTTAGAACATCTTATTAAGTTTATACATTTTAGTGCATTCTCATTTTCTTCACTGGCGATTAAGGCTCTTTACTGCTGCTAGGAGAGAATATATCTATTATTGCATGTTTAACTTTTCATCATATTTCTTACTTTTCCTAGTCCCCTGTTGATTTCCACATGCCATTTAGAAAGTTCTATTCTCATCACAGTATATGGTCTTATAGATTATCTTTCATATCTTCTTTTATTACATCACAATTTACTCGGTGTAAATTCGTGTCTTAGACATATTTTTTAATTTCTTTTTTGAATTTCTTCTCATTTATTTTATCTCAAACATGCGGCACCCTTTATAGAAATGACTGATCTTTACTTATTGACAGGATGAGTGGATGGATTCTTAGTGAGATCGTTCCCACATTTGCAGCTGGACCTGGAATATAGGTGAATATAACTTTGCATTAATAAGTTTTTTTTTTGACGGACTGAGTTATAGTGGAGAGTCTATGGGAGCTGTGAGCAATCCTAGGCTTGGGATTTCACTGTGATATTATTTTGTCTGTGAGTGTGGTGAAAGCCATTTTATTCACACATTTCTGTCCTATGTCCAACTCTGTGATTGCCCCACTGCCTTCAAGTTACGGCCATGGCTGATTGCTTCCATGGTGCTTGTTCTCCAAGGTGAGAGACAGAAGCTGTGCACACTTACGGTTTTATGGTTGGTGCAGCCCCACTGCACCCACTGCTCTTGGGCGCTGTTGATCTACTATGATGAGGAGGATCCAAGGTGGTGTGCTACTTTTCTTTCTGTTTTCTGCTCTCCCCACCCTGGTGCAGGGGATTTATTAGTAATCTCCCAGAGTCTTCTCTAATCAGTACTGCAGTGCTCTCTCAGGGGGGTGTTGCAATCTGGTCTCATACATGGAAGAGTTGCTAAACTTTGAGAGCATGTGCTATGGCACCCTTCCCTAATGTTTCGTGCCAGTGCAGATTTTTATTTCTGAGATTTTTTTCATAGCGTTGATAGTTGCCATCTGCCCGAAGTTGGTATTTTTATTAATGTGTTTCAAGCACATCACTAAGAATCTAGATGAGGATATATAATTCACATAGGTAAATAATGAGCATAGAATAAATTTCATTAGTCTTATAGTTGGGTTGTAGTTGATAGATTAGATAAAATGTCTACTTGATTTTATGGAGAGAAAAACTGATGCTCAACAATTGTTGGCTAGTGGAAGGAGAGTAGAAGGAAGGATTTAGTCCTTGATGAACATGTATCAATGTTGTTGAAATCTGTACTCGTCAGGGTTCTTCCACAACCAAGCAGAATGTGTGTGTGAATAGATAGAGATTTTAAGAAATTGGCTTACACCATTGTGGAGGCTGGCAAGTCTGAAATCCTTAGAGCAGTCTGGCAGGCTGGAGATTTAGATAAGAAATCATGTGTAAGGAAGTCTGGAGGCAGCATTCCTGCTCCTTGGAGTAAGTCGATCTTTTTTCTCTTAAGGCTTTCTGTTGATGAGATGAAGCCCACCCACATTACGGAGGATAGTCTGCTTTCCCCAAAGTCTACTGATTTATTTTTTTATTTATTTTTATTTTTATTTTTTATTGAATCATAGCTGTGTGCATTAGTTCAATCATGGGGTACAGTGTGGGGGGCTTCACATGCAATCTGAGATATTTTTATCAACTTGATTGACATACCATTCATAAATGCTAATCTCATCTCAAAGTATCTTCGCAAAAGCATCAATACTGGTTTGAGTAAACATCTGGGTACAGTGGCCTAGCCCACTGACGTATAGAATCAACCATCACAGCATCCACTAGGAAGCACAATACCCACCACTGGTGTTGCCATTTGCAGTCCACCCAGTTGTTTCCATGTTGTTAGTTGTTCCCATTGACGGAGCCCCTCCTATCTCTTGACACTCTCTGCTTTGGCTGCTGCTTGGTAGGCTGTCAGCTAGTGTTTCTCATTCTCTCATTCTTCAGCACTGGCTTCTCCCTCTGGTGTTCTCAGGGTTTCAAGCACAACGTGAGTTTCCCCTTGTGTCACATTCACTATCTCTGATTTTCTAAAGTGAATCCCATGGACAAGTCCAAGGTCAGTGTAGGGAAGGACTATCCAAGGCCTGGTTGCTGTGGTGAATGAACAAATTCAGACCATCACTCAATCTTCCCCATCTGTATCTCCTTTGACTTTTAAACATTCCTTTCAGTGATATGTCTTATTCACCTTTGGTTTTGATTTTCAAAATCCACCTTTCAGAACCTGTTCATTTTTTCTTAGTATAAATATACTTTATGTCTAATATCACATCATAGTAATTAAGAATAATACTTTGAGCAGATATATCAAAATATAGAACTTCAAGGAAGTTTGCATCCTTCATAAAAATTATCTACAGATATCAATAATTTCTTGATGTCCCCCTGCTCATACTGATCTTTGCTGTCTCTCCCTCTAAGGGCCATTGTACCAAGCTCTTGAAGTGATGCTGGCTGATGTGATAAATGTCTTAAAACACAGAGTCTTTTGAATTTGAAGGCTAAGATTTGAAATGAGTCTTGCTATATAAGCCCTTGCTGTGACCCCTAGGTATCAGGAACATTATTGGACTTCCGTGCTCTTTGAGCACCAACTACCTTTCTCTGTCTCGCCTTCATCCTATGCTTCTAGAGATGTCAACATTCCTCGAGAGACATCCTGATATTGAAGATGGTCATGAACTTCAGAGACAGGCTACAGCTGCTGATTCAAGTACTTACTGGCCACAGGAATTGGAAAGTTAACTTCTCTACTTTTGTATTTCCTTCCTCTGTAAAACACTTTTAACACTGTATTTTGTGAAGCCTGAATGAATCAACATGCAAGTGGGACAGAATCTTGATTTTATTTTTAAATAGGCCAGATTCTTTTTAAACCCTGAACATTTTGTAAGCACATTTAGCTGAAATGAATTCTTTTTAGCATGCATATGATTTTTACACTAGCCTTCAAACACAACCTCTTCCTTGAAGTCTTTCTTCAATAATTCATTTCCCATCAACTTCTCTTTACCATAAACTATGAGAATATCTACATTTAGTACTATTCAATCTGTTGCTTAATTGACTTATCTTTTTATTTTTTATTTTACTTATGTTGATCTTATCACTTCAGTTGAATCTAAGCAAAATAATGGCATATGGCAACACTGTCTACCATTAAGCAAACAGCCAAAGTCAATCCAGTTCTTAATAATCACTTGACTTCTTTACTAATGGGAATTCACCAAAGTGATATCAAGTTAATGGTAACTGTTGATTCAGTTGTGCTCTCCTAAATGGACGGGAAAAAGTAAGAACACATTTTGAATGGATTGTTCTTCATCTGAACTAAATCCAATGGATGGAAAAAAGTAAGAAAACATTAGGATTGTTCTTCATCTGAACTAAATCCAACGTAAAAGAAATGGGTTTAGAAGCAGATATAACATTAGGGATAGATAAGAGATGAATATAGAGTTATCCAGGATCAAAACTTAATTACACATTGTTGCAAAATTTCTCCCTTTAGCAGCAGTATGTGTTATAGAAATACCAATAACAATTGAGATCCAGGCCAGGCAAGTCAACCAGATGTTTTGCTTATGGATTATCAAATAATTGGATTGAGCAACTTAACTGTCACTTAATTAATTAAATCAATCCATTATGCCCTCTGTTACACAGAATCTGTAATTTATCTCCCAAGTCTGCCACAAGTCCTCTGACAGAAGTGCTCTAAATTCTGTTAATTAATTTAGTAAAACTCCACTACAAATGGCCTTTGTAATGGATTTAGTTAAATTGCCAATGAAATCACAACCCTACAAATACAAGGGTGCATCAGGGCTATGAAGGTATAAAATGTCTAGGTCATGTTTTGGACTTGAAAAGTGTTTTATGCTTTTCCAAATCATGTTAAGTAGATTATCATATTTGATTATCACACCAGTACCATAAGGTAGTCTATCAAGGGTTTCGTTATTTTCAATTGGAAAATCAACAGAGAAATTGATGAATGCCGAAGTCACACAAAAACCTTGACGTGGGATCATGGTTTCCCCATCTGTACACTGTCTGTCTTCTTTTCAAATAATTATTTCCGATCTAGATTCCGCTTTTTCATAAACAGCTGGCAATCATGGGAAGGACATGGACCCACCTGATCATATGGCACATATACACAGTATATGTGTGTGTGTGTGTGTACACACTAAAGCATATGGAATAAAGTAATTGATTTTCTTGGATTTGGTGTTACATTTGTATGTTGCATTCTGGGCACACCCTTTTGCTAGGGCCATTTCCTGCATATTTCAATTCATGTCTTACAGATAAAATTTTAAAAAGATCTTTTCTATATGCTCTTCCAATTATCTCAAAAAAAAAACTTGTTTGAAAATAGTCAAGACCTTTATAAGCCTGTAAAAATACATATTCTATTGTCTGTCCATTCTTCAAGCTATCGTGTCAATATGAAACAGATAAAAGTGACTGTTCTACTTTTGTTACAGTGCTAGTAAACCATTATATAAAAGCATTCTGGGTTTTCAGGTGTCATTTATCAGTCTGATAATAAAATGCAAGAAGTCATAGATCAAAGTCATCAAAGTATGCCTCTAACAAGATTGATTAGTATGACCTCCTTTCAAGATAACAGACATTGCCCAAGCATTCATCTTGCAGATGTGCATTTTGTTATGAACAACACTTGGTGGAAAAAAACCTAACAAATTCTTTCTGTCTTTGAGCACTTGCTCCATACCCCTGCAACTATAGCCAGAACTTCATAGTTGTGTACACAGAAAACCTTATATGTGGTTCCAATTATTTCTTTTCTTTTTTTTTATTAAATCATAGCTATGTACATTAATGCAATCATGGGATACAATGTGCTGGTTTCATATACAATATGAAATAGTTTCATCAAACTGGTTAACATAGCCTTCATGGCATTTTCTTAGTTATTGTGTTAAGACATGTATATTCTACATTTAGTAAGTTTCACCTGTACCCTTCTAAGATGCACCGTAGGTGTGGTCCCACAAATTACCCTCCCACCACCCATCCTCCTTCCTCCCCTCTCCTCCCTTGCCCCTTTCCCCATATTCTTGTACTATAATTGGATTATAGTCTTCACATGAAAGCTATAGATTAGTTTCAAAGTAGGGCTGAATACATTGGATACTTTTCCCTTCTTGACATACTTTGCTAAGAAGAATATGTTCCAGCTCCATCCACGTAAATGTGAAAGAGGTAAAGTCTCCATCTTTCTTTAAGTCTGCGTAATATTCCATGTCATGGGAGAAGCCCACATGCCCATCAACCCATGAATGGATTAATAACATGTGGTTCCAATTATTTCATGTGAGATAAATGAGAACCACAATTTCTTTGAGCCTCCCCTCGACAGAGACATAATTCTTTTTTGCCCATATTATGTCAGTACTCATTATGTCTGCTCAGGTTGCTAGAACAGAATGCAATAGATTGAGTACTCAAATAGCAGAAACATTTCTTTTCTTTTTTTTGAGACAGAGTCTCACTATGTTGCCTTCTGTAGAGTGCCTTGGCATCACGGCTCACAGCAACCTCAAACTCGTGGGCTTAAGCAATTCTCTTGTCTCAGCCTCATAAGTAGCTGGGACTACAGGCACCCGCCACAATGCCTGGCTATTTTTTGGTTGTAGTTGTCACTATTGTTTGGCAGACCCAGGCTGGATTCAAACCCGATGGCTCTGGTGCATGTGACTGGCACCCCAGCCACTGAGCTACAGGTGCTGAACCACAACAGAAACATTTCTTTCTCATAGTTCTGGAGGCTGGAAAGTTCACAGTCAAGGTGCAGGCAGATTTGATGTTGGGTGAGGTCCTGCTTGCTGGTTCATAGACAGCCATCTTCTCAGTGTGGCCTCACAGAGCAGAAGGAGAGACGAGGCTCTTTAGATCTTCTTATACTAAAACACTAACCCCATGTACGAGGCCCCACCTTCATTACCTAATTACCCCCAAGCCTCCACCCTCAAAGAGTATCACACTGGGAGTTAGGTTTCAATGTAAGAATTCTGGAGGGAGGGCAGACATTCAGTCTGTAGCATGTCCCACCCCACCAGATTATAGTATCTTGTACATTTAATTATGTACCTTTTGCTGGCCCTTGCCCCTTGGGAATGTTCTGGCTTGAAAGTGTAAAGACAGCAAAATCTTTATGATGTCTGCCATTCCAAGTAATAGATGTCATCAAGTGCCGTCCAATTACATCCTGCCTTAGAATTTTAGTTGGAACTAATTATCTTATTTAACTTAGTAGCTGGTCATACTCTTTGCTTTTGCTCTCCAATCTGTTTATTTCTACTTTTGCATTTTCATTTGAAGTCCACCTTTCGTAATGAAACAAAGGACTATTGTTTCCATTGCTGCCCTACACTCCAGACCTAAAACTATAACTCCAGACCTAGAACCTGTTGTTCTTTGAAGACTGGAAAACATATATCAAATTCTCAAGACAGTGCTGGGCACGTAGTTGAACTTCATAAAAAAAAAGTTTTTTTTTATGAAGTTCATAAATTGAAGTTTTCATTGCCAGAATAGGATATATATCAGCCTGCCTGCCATTGTGTCAGGCCATCTTTCCTGTTGATAAAGCTTTCCTGGTTTGGCATTTCTGCCTGCCGTCACTTCCTTCCTCTGTTATCACTCTATTGAACTTGCAGTAAAAAGGAGAGAACATAAATGACCATTCAGTAACTCAGTGCCCCTGGGTACCCTACTAGGTGTTTTCCTACTGTTTAGTTCTGCGAAGAAAGAGGGCAAGAAAGCTCACATGTGCTGAACACCAACCACATGCCCAGCATTGTCTTGAAAATTCGATATATGTTTTCCAATCTTCAAAGAACAACAGAAAAGAAAACTCTATGATATAGGGAATACATAAAAAATCTAAGGCTTTGATTATGAGCTCATGAGAGAGAACCAGTTTTGAAACTCAGACACATTTCATTTCAAAGCATAAACGTTTTTTGATTCGGATAAGGTATATCAAGCCCACTTTACAGATGAAGTCCCTGAGATTCAAAGGGGAGCTAAGGAGCGAAGCTTGATTTCTGCCTGGGTGTCAGACATAAGTGGCCCAGCAGGTGGTCTGTCTGGCCCAGTTCCCCCAGCCAACACAAGCATTCCTCAAGGCCAGTCTCTAAGCATGTGACTTCTCTTATTTATCAAATTGGCTTATTTTTATCCATAATACTTGTACTGACAATACAGAGTTGTCAACTATTTGGGGAAAAAACTAAAAGCTGGAAATTGAATTAGAATTTCTGTCTTTTATCTTACAGAACTTGAATAAGCATAAGGAGGCAAAGGTTCAATTGACTTTTAAGTATTTGTTTAACTACAGTTGGGAAAATCTTCTATTACAGCAAAGCTTGATAATTTCTGTACTATCCACTAGGAAAAAACAGTGAAGATTATTTCTCTACACTGCGTGGAAAAGCACAATTTTGCTATGGCGATTGTCTAATTCTTTTAGGAGCTGGCTCGCCTGTTTGCTTTTTCCTTTTTTGTAGGTCTTTACTTCTTATCATATTCACCCTCTGCCAACTTGATTGTTTTGTCTGAGAAAGAAAAAAAAGACAACCCTGTTTCTTTTAAAAAAGGAAAAGGGAGGTAGAAAGGAAGAGGAAAAGAAAAATGGAAAAAAGGGAAAGAAATGTCAAAAGGAGTTGCTAAAGCTAAGAACGCTGAGAGTACAGATATCATCTAAAGACATACCTATTCATCAGGACGGCCACTCAGAAAATGACAGGGAAATGTACGATTATATCTATTAGCTGGAAGGAGCCACTGACAATTGGGTAAGAACTGTCTGAAAAGTCAGGTCCCATTATCTTTTATTAAAGATAACACAGTATTTTTTATTTCCCAGCTGAGGAATGAGTTAGGTTTTTCCTTCTCTCTACTTGAGCTGAAAGCACTACTTGTTCTTTTTCGTGTCATGTTTCATGAAGCTTTCTCTTTTATTATAACTAAGACTGATGGGAAATGCCAGGTACAGCAGCTTGGTTAGAGGGCTGCTAGGAGCTTTGTAATTGAAATATGATCCCACTGTCGCATAGACGTACTGTCTCTTCACTACCATATGTTGCAAATCACAAACCCAGGTGAATACTATACTGTAAGAAGTCCCCCTTTTTTAAAATAGTGAGTCTCAGAACCTCAATTGTAACATGGGATATGGATTTTAAATATGGAAAATTCCCCTATAGGTGAGATAATCTTCAAATCTGATAAGACTCAAATGTTTTTATTAATTATATTAAATAATTAAATATTATTTAACATTAAATTCAAATGACTGGTGCCTCTTGAATTGTCCAGGATTCCTGCCCCTGTTGTGCTTACTAATTAATACCCAGGCTTGGAGGCCCATTGGCGTATATAACATACGCCAGGGAAATTTCTCATCATCTTCGTTTCACATGCAGCACGTGCTTGGGTTGTGATTTCTGTCATTTCCTATCAAGAATTGCTCTCTCTCTCTCTCTCTCTTTTTTTTTTTTTTTGGTTTAAATATGTCACTTTAACATAAAGTCTAAAGTTTGAAATTTAACTGTAGATCTTAACTCATTACACTGGCAGAATTTTCTTTTGATGAAATTTACAATTTTAAAATAAATGAATCATTTGCAATGCTGTACCAAGATCTCCATCTAATTTTGCATTTAAATCAAATTTTGGGAAGGGGCCTCCAGGTGTCACTGGCATTGTGATGCTACTGATTGCCCTTAGGAAGGAGTGTCAGGTTTTCAGACTATCCAGGATTACTCATTTGCTTCAGCATAGCTGACATTTGACTTGATTCCTCCCTTGATAGTTTTCATCTGCAAAATCATATGCTGTCTGGATGGTCATGACTTCTGGGTGTGAAACATCTCTATTCTATTTCTGGAAGCTTTGCCAGTAGATGCCAGTCCTCAGTAAATGATCCGCCAGGTCTTCCCTGGGCATTTCCTCAAGTGTCTCTAATAATTGCTTGCAGTTAGTTCAGCAGTTCTGGCTTAGGAATTGAAGTCAGAAGTAACCCATAATGTACGTGCTTCTCTTAAATCAATTTGAATTCTACAAAAGCAATACAAGTCTATCATAGGTAATTCGGGAAATAGGAAAAACTTAAAAGAAAAGAGTAAAAGGCGGTTATCAGAAGCTCCCTAAGACAGCTGTGGCCAGAATCCTAGCACTTCTGTTTGGACTTTTGAAGGCCTGACCCAATGCTGGCTGTATTATTGGAACTAGCCCCACGCAATGTCTTCCCCATACTCGTATCTGAGAGTTTGCCTGGGTCCCTCGTGAGCACCATCTCCTGTCTCTTTGCCCCCATCTATTTGTGTTTCCAACACCATTTTTAAGGCCTCCTTTTGAGCTTTCTTCTTCTTCACACAATCATTCTGACCCTACCCCAAGGGCTCCACTCCTGCCTGGGGTATCTGCCTGTGGGACCTCACAGACGCCCTTGAAGTCGGTTGGCCTCTAACTTTTCACGGGATTTACTTGAGCTCCAAGGACACTTGTTGACACTATGGCCCTTTCACAGGCCAGCACTGCCCTTCAATCCTTTAGAAGCTGCTTCCCTTGTCTGTCCTAACGCTCAAGGTCAGTGGCCAACATCCTCAACACCAAAGGTCTTCTAAGCATATTTAGGCACAGAGTTATTAGGACTAAAGAGATTTGTAGTCAAAGAAGAAAGAGTAAACTTTTCCTTCATCCTTATTTATTTATTCTTTCACAAACCCTTGTGTCCAGGGCTGACTTTCAGTAGATGACCTGCTCTGCTATGTACCAAACTGCGACCTAGAAGCAGGTCATGAATGGTTTACCAGCAGGTTCCCCACCAACATGCGCCATGCATAAAGGGTCAGGGGGTTGCTGCCTTTCCAGGACAAGGGATGGTGGTGGGGACAGCAGGGGACCAGCAAACCGAGGCCAACTGAGGCTCTAGGGCGCTGTCCTGTCATTCAGCTTGGGTGGGACTCTGACTGAGAGACGGCCAGTCATAATCCCACAGATGCTTCGCTCCACTGGCTCCTCAGCCAGGCATGTACACTGACCGTGGTTCCTCCCTACAATTCCCCTTCCTCTCCAGTCACATTTTCTGAACTCTCATATCTAACTCTTGAACTGACCTCTTCCAAGAGCATCTGACCTTTTCCAAGCATACATTTGACATGGGAGATACCACCCCTATTCATAGGAACATGGAATGTCCCCTGATTGACACATCAGGGTCTGACTTCAGGACATGTCCTAAATCCTGGGGCATAAATTCGCTGCAGTATAAGGCTTCATGGGTAGAAGGGCTTCGTTTTATTCTTTGCCTGGTCTCTGACTCCCATTGTGCCTGAAGCTCAGCAGTACTCAGGAAATATTATTGAATTGAATGCACTTAACAAAGAGAATATTAACACTAAAAATGAATTGTTTTATCTTACATATTTCACTTAAAATATATAGGAATATTTTTACATTTAGAGTTTAAGACCTGAGTGGAGGTTAGCTCAAAGTGAAAAGCCCATGATCTTCTATGACACAGCAAGAGTTTAGCTATAAACAGAAAATGAAACTTCCCAGGGTTATCTTTCAATAATAGTTTGGTTCCAAATAATCTATCTTTTTTCAATGGTTTCAAATAATCTATCTTTTTTCTCTAAGCAAAGACAAGGAGAGATGTTACCCAATCACAGGAAAATGCTCTAAGTTTCTGAAACAGCCTAAAGAACTTGCTTTTATTCCATAGAAGATGAGTCTCATGAGCAAATCATAGCTCTTGTTAGAAATAGAATGTAATGTGGGTGGCCCCTGTGGCTCTGGCCCCACCTATATACTGGAGGTGGCAGGTTCAAACCTGGCCCTGGCCAAAAAAAAAAGAGAAGAAGGCAGTGCCTGTGGCTCAAAGGAGTAGGGCACCAGCCCCATATGTCGGAGGTGGCAGGTTCAAACCCAGCCTCGGCTAAAAAACTGCGAAAAAAAAGAAGAAGAAGAAAAGAAAAATTGAATGTAATTTAACAGTCAAAATGATGGGGCAGTCTCAAAAACCCCCATGCAATGGTATGGCCAGGTCATAATGAAATTTTCATAAAAATCATAAAAGACACATTTTTCAGTTGGAAGTTTATCTCTAAGCCTAAAATAATATCATGTTTAGTGAAACAACTGTTTCACATTACGCTTTGATTTTCTCCCTCCTGAGAGTTTTTCAAAAGTCTCAAAGCTATTGGAAAATACCTGACACCCTGTGGATCATCATTCCTTTTAAAATACATGATTCAAGATCGGATCACATCCAGCTTAGAAAAATAGCATTTCTAGATATTTTGTTTGCTTGTCGTTTAGGGAGAATGAGTGTGTCAGCGTTTCTGGAGTGGCAGGTTCATTCCAGTGCCCAGCAGTTACTGAGATGGAGATGGTGGTGGCACCACAGAAAGCTCAGCACGGTTCCCCTGAGGTGTTTTTGCTCAGTCTGGTGTGCAGTGAGCACCTTTGAGGAAGGAAATTACCTTGTCCCTTTATAATAAGTAAATTTCCACTGCCTCACTTTCTGAGCAGCATCCACCCTCAGCCTATTAATGCTTTCCAGCACCTCACTGGGCCCTTGTATTTGATGAAAAGGCCTGATTTACTAACACTCATCCCATGGCAGCCTGATAAAATGTTGGTTACTGGTGTGGCACCATAATCAGGAACAAATTATTGAATGCATAAAAATTTTCCAGTGCCTTAAGTATGAGTCAAGTCTAGAAGCAAGAGCAACTAAAATTTCCCTCACTGGAAATCATGGCATCACACTCCTGCTGTTCCTCCGAGCCCTTTACAAGAGCGATGGGAACAAATGACCAAGTGTGCCGTGCCCAGTGTCCGGCGGTGTCTCCCACAGAGCTGCTGGGAAGGAGCAGGTGAAGGCAGCTACATCTGAGCCCTGTTCACTCTCCCCCTGCACATCCTGCCCATGTGGTCAGGATGAGTCACTTTATATGAACAGTCACTCTGGGGAAAACCTGGGACATGGCCTGAGGGGCTGCCACTAAATGGCAAGTGATGTTGTGTGGTTGAGGACAGTTTCTCTAACTGGAAACTGGGGCAGCTCACCAGTGATCTATTTCAGGCACATGAAGTCAGGGGAAAAGACGCAAGGAAATTGGCAGTGAGGTGCAGTTTCAAAATAAAGAGTGGCACACAAATATAGCTGTTGCTTAGATGATATCATACAAACGATGTGAAAATTCTCCCAGCATCTTAAATGGGACCTCTGGTACAGTTTGTGAATAAAGAAAACAGTAGCAGCCTGGGGAAGAGTTGATTGAGTGGCAGTGAAGTCATTAAAGGGTTGAAAAGTAAACATAAGAGAATAAAATAGGGCTTAAAACATTTTCTTACTAGATGCAAGGATAAAGAGCACAATCCAATGTAATACTTTTTTTTTCACTTTGAAACTGAAACAAACTTTTTGAAGATGTCTGAAGTCGAAACTTCTAGTTGGTCACTGTCAGACCAACTAGACAGTTGGCGGTGACCAACTCAATGCTCCCTGCAAAACATCTGTTAAACATCCAAAAGGAGCAGACTGTGGTCAGGGGCTCCAAAAAGAGGCTGTGGGGAATCTAGATGTGTGTTTGGAGCCATTAGCATAGTGTTAACCATTTGTAACATATGGTTAACAAGTGTTAAATATACGTTCAAGAAAATGTTGACAAAATCTAAAATTGACTTCATTGTTTCATCCCCACATCTGTGTAGATTTTGCCTCCTAATTATCTATCATATCAATCCACTTGTCTCCATTCCCACTGCCTCTTTCCTCAGTCCAACTACAGGTACATCTCATGGTAACTGCCACAGTCTTGCAACTCACATCCCCCCTTTCCTGGTCCCATGCCTGTACATTCAGTTCCCTGCATCTAAAATGATGGTTCCCAAACTGAAATTGAACAAGGTATCTTCCAAAGTTTAACGACTCTTATACATTCCACACTGTCTTCAGGATAATGTTCAAACTTTTTTAGCCTGAATATAAAGTCCTATCTGATACAGTCACACTTGTCATTGCATCTGCTAAGATCACAACTCTTTAATCCACACTGTCCCTTCCAGCCACTACACTGATGGCTGTTTCTCAAATGACATTCTAATTCTGATCATAATCATTTGCCTGTGCTGATTTCTTTGCTTGGAACTTTCTCCTGCTTTGTAACTCCTGTCTTTTTATTTAGACCTTGAATTAATTATCAGCTCCTCTAGGACACCTCCCTGGGCTCCCAAGACTAGATCGGATATTCTTTTAATGTGTTCCCAAAGCACACAGCACTTACCCTGGTGAAATTATACTATACTATACTTATTAAGTATCTTTCTAATTCTTATTATACTATACTTATTAAATATCCTTCTAATTCTTATTATACTATAGTTATTAAGTACTTTTCTGAGAGGGAAGGAAAAGTTTCACTCAGTGGGGTTGAGTGTCATGGCATCATCATAACTCACAGCAACTTCAAACAATTTGGGCTCAAGCCATCCCCTAGCCTTGGCTGCCCTAGTAGCTGGAACTATAGGTTCCCACCATAACACCCAGCTAATTTCTTCTATTTTTAGTAGAAACAGGGTTTCACTCTTGCTCAGGCAGGTCTTGAACTCCTGAGCTCAAGTGATCCACCACTTCAGCCTCCAGAGTCCTGGGATTACAGGCATGAGCCACTGACCAGCCTCTGCATAGTATTAAATAGACTGCAAACTTCCCAAGAACAAGGCTGGCATCTTGTTCTATGTTTTTTTTTTTTCCTCATGAATTCGATCAATGATAATTGAGCTATCAAATCTTTACTAGAAGAGCTTGCCAAGGAAGAAGGAATATGGAAAGGGAAGCTCAGCAGAGACAAATTGTAGGAGATGTTTTGCTATAGAGGGTGGGAGAAGAAAGGTAGGAAAGTCTAGGTTGAGAGTCAGAGGGACGGTTACCTGGGGAAAGACATTTACCTCTGCTGGTTAAGGAAAGGTACTTGGAGAGAGTGGGGAAGCTGCAGGACTCTGCTACCAGGAAGTCATTGGTGACCTCAGGGAGGACAAATTCAGTAGACTTTGGAGAACAGGAGGCAGAGTTCAGCGAGCTAAGGAAGGGGTTGGAGTTGGAACTGAGGTGCACATGTGCATACTACTCTCGTGAAGAGTGATCTCACAAGCAAGGGGACCAAATTGCAATAGAGTAGTACTTGGGAAGAAAGCAAAATTAAAGACAGGTTAGTCCTTCCTTCCTCCCTTTCTTTTTTCCTTCCTTTCCCTTTCTTCCTTCCTTTACTTCTCTTCCCTCCCTCTCCTCCTTTCTTCCTCCCCCCTTGACTCCCCCTCCCTTTCCTTCCCTTCCTTCTTTTCTTCCTTCTTCCTTTCCTTTCTCTTCCCTCTCTTTCTCCTCCTTCCTCCTTTTCTCTCTTTTCGTTCCCTCCTCCTCTTTCTTCTTTCTCCTTTAATAATAAGAAAAATTTGAATATACTTACAAGGCTGCCTGGCGGGGGGGGGGGGGGATTTAGCAAGGTTAAAAGAGCTTGATGATTTTCAAGAAAGAAAGGTTTTTTGATGAGGCCAGTCCTTGAAATTGCTGAGTGACAAAAGAAGTGAGAACTTGCTGTGTGAGCAAAGCTCTCACGTTAGTAAAGAAAACTGGATTCAAAACACAGGAGAAACTTATAAATGAAAACAGATATCTCTTCTTGTGAAATGAGAAAGGTGAGATTTAGGGCAAGGATAGCACACAGTTGTGGCAATTAAAAAAATAATGGAGTTCAAATTAAATGAATGCTCTCTTCTCAGCAATACATTACATGAAGACAAACACAGATTTGGAGGAACAAGGTTGATTTCTGAGCTTGAGTAAAGTGGAACATCTTATAAGTATTATTAATCAAGTAAAGTTAGAATGTGGAAACCTCAGAATCAATGTAGATGAACGCTTTTGAATATGGAACTCTCTGTTGCCTTTTAATGTGCTTGAAAATGTTCATTTCCCTATAATCCCTTATTTTCAGAAAGATGCTAATTCAGTGCCAAATGCCATCTGACTCATTAGGTGTACCCCGTTCCATATTCTCAGCGGTGACATCACAACAGTTGTTAGAAATTTAAGATTAAGTAGAATATACCAATAGGTAGCATACTACCTAACAAATTCCTGGTCTATTTCTCGCATATTCTAGCACTTACACAGTTTAAAAGCAGTTTTTATTTGAAGTGAAAATAAATATAGGCATTTTAATGGTAAATTTCTTAAGACTTCACGGAAAGAAAAATTGAACTCCCACTTTATCATAGATTATTTTTATTGTAAAGCAGACAGAAGGGTATTGTTCAGCTTTCCACACACTCTGGAACCCACTCATTGATATCATTACTGTATTATCTGATGGGGAGGAGGAGGTGATATGGAATTAATGCAATTAAAAAGCAAAAATATTGATGTGAAACTTTCATTTTTCTATTACAGTGTGTTTTCCTATTATTGAATAATCTTTAATGGAAAAAAGGAGTGGTATTTTCATTTACTTAATGCTATTATTTTTTTCTAGAGACATTTCTCTTTCTATGTTCAAATTGGCTACATATACATGCACTACTTTAAAGATTTTTTTATTATTTTACCATTTTAATCAATAAAAATGAAATGATTCAAATCATTAGTTGCCTATTGATCATTTGAGTGGAAATTTCTGGAATAAGTCAATCATTTGTTATTCATAGCTTTTGTCTTTTTTATCTCAATTTCACCAAAATTTTTCTTAACAATGCCACGTGCCATGTGGCTCATTAGGTGTACCCCATTCCATATTCTCAGGGGTGACATCACAAAGGATGTTAGAAATTAAAGATTAAGTAGAATATGCCAAATTCAAATTCTGAAATTGCTAAAGTATTTATATAATTAAAAGGGATTCTTGTAAGATGCACCATACGTGTGATCCCACCAATTACTCTCCCTCCACCCATCCTCCCCCACTTCCCCTCCCTGTCCCCTTTTCCCTTTTTCTTGAGCTATAATTGGGTTATAGCTTTCATAAGAAAGCTATAAATTGGTTTCATAGTAAGATTGAGTAAGCTTGGTACTTTTTCTTCCATTTTTGCGATACTTTGCTAAGAAGAACATAAATGTCTTACTAAGTGTAGAATTTAAATGTCTTAACACAATAACTAAGAAAATGCCGTGAAGGCTATGTTAACCAGTTTGACGAAAACATTTCAAGTTGTATATAAAACCAGCACATTGTACCCCATGATTGCATTAAAGTACACAGCTATGATTTATTAAAAAAAAATGAGAGATTCTACCATCCATCTTATCTTTATTTATAATTGCACTCATCATGCCATTCCAGTCATATATTTTTGTAATTATGCTGAAGTTCCTTAATCACATTTCGTATGTGAAAAAAGATACTTGCTTTTTCCCAGCATAGTCAGGTCTCAAGCTGTTTTGCATTTATAAATTAGGTTTTTCCTTATAGGATTTATTTTAATGAATATCTTCCAAAACAGTGTTTTGAGCTGACTTTCAGGAAACTAGCTTCAGTTCCCAGGGGTAGAATTAAGGAACTATATATAGGGTAAGGATAGTCATCTCTGGAAAGATGGGGAAGGTCTCAAGGTCTCTGACTCTTGTGTCGGGTTTCAAAACTCCATTGAACTTTTTGCCTGATTTTTGAAGTTGAGTTCAAAGACTTCTGATAGAAGCGTGAACGTGCATTTTCAAATATAGACTAGTGGGTTTACATGATTTGTCTTCACACCAGGTGTTAATTAAAAACAGAGGCAGTAGGGCAGCGACTGTGACTCAAAAAAGTAGGGTGCTGGCCCCATATGCCGGAGGTGGCAGGTTCAAATCCATCCCCAGCCAAAAACTTCAAAAAAAAAAAAAAAAAAAAACAGAGGCAGTAATATTTGAGGTTTTATATCCCCTGTTGTTTAGGAAATTTAATATGTTCTCAAGATTTGTATGATAAACAAATTCTTAGATACACAATAAAAAATTTAAAATTCTTACATAGAAATCACAAATAGTCATGCACTGTATAATGACATTTCTGGCAATGATGGTGATCCCATAGGATGATAATACTGTATTTTCACTGTGTTGTTTCTACGCTTAGATATGTTTAGATATGCAGATACTTACTACAGCTTGCCTGTAGTATTCTATATAAATTTGCACCTATAGCACAGTACCAAGCTACATAACAGCCTGTTGTGCCACACAGCCCAAGTATGTAGTAAGCTGCACGTCTGGGTTTGTGTAAGTTACTCTGTGATGTTTGCACAATGACAAAATCACCTACAGTCCTCCAACACATCCCCATTGTTAAATGATACGTGACCATGTTTTGCTCTTACTTGTTTTTAGAGCAACTGTTCGATTGGCAGCTTCATTCTAGGCATTCATTCTTTTAATTCAACAGTCAAAAGGGATGTGTCAACCCAAATAAAGCAGACTTTCATCACTTCCAGTATCAAAGCAAAGTGGGCGTTTATTGTACGTCTCAAAGAATCGCTATAAAGTAAACCTTTCCACTCTAAAGTAAATTCACTGTCCTTTATTTTTCAGCACAAATGATACTGCATGGTGCAGGTGTAAAGTGAGTGGCCATGGAAACAAAAAGAGTTTAAACGAAGTTCCTGTCTTTCAAGGCCTTTACAAAGTAGTAGAAAAGACTAAAATACCAGCACACCATTCATTAATGTAAAAGACATCTGGTATTGGAGGGAGACCTTGCTCTTGGGGAAATAGACAAGGTCTTAAGAGGGAGGACCACATTTACCTGGGCCCAGGGAGTTGAACAGATTTAAACCAGGTGAAGAAAAAGCAAGAAAGAAGCTTTTTAAAATATACATAAGTGCTAAAGTAAAGGCACAGAGGAGAGAGCCAACCTGTACCGAGGCACTAAGAGATTCAGTTTGACTGGAAGAATTTGTAAGTGTAATCAAAGGCAGGGTTGCAGGCTGAGTTCTTAGGAGCTGCTTCTTTACAGAGGAAGAATAAAAGCTGTCCTGCAGAGCACCATTGAGGAGCAAGTTGGGCAAGGGGAAGAAAGTGAAGACCATCTACACCATATCTTATTCAATAACATAGAAGAGTTGAAATTGTTTTCAATCATGCAAAATAAAACCTATAGACAAGAAGACATGAAAAGATGTGTCCGTTACCACCCCACAGAGCCTCTGGCTGTGTTATCTTCCAATCCACTTTCCAGATTTGAAGAGTGATTTTTTTAAAGAACAAACTCTAATCCTGTGTTTGTTGTAAAAATAAAAGATGATGAAGCTAAGGATTCTAAGACAGTATCTGGAACACAGTAGAAACAAACAAATGCAGCTATTTAGCTACCATTGGTTTGTCACCTTCCACGTTAAACCTAGTCAAAGGTCCTGCCTTCCTAGACGAACAAGCACCAGTAAGAACTTGCTCTACCTCCAACCTGATGCTTTCTCCTTTTGCAGTTATGCCAAGTCAACTGCAGTTCCACAAGTGTACCAGCCACCATGTGCATCGGGGCCTTTGCATGAACTGTTCTGCCCTTTGGTGCTCTCTCCCTCCTTAGGCTTCTTCTCATCAAGTTCAAGGATGAGTCACCTTTTCTATAAAACATTCTCTGACTTCTCCCTTTTTTGGTCTGATGTTCTGCACTTACTTTTAACACAGGTTAGGCAGGAGAAGATTTTTTTTTTTTAAATTTTAATTTGCTCTGAAAAAAAAACATACTATTTTAGAACAGATTTAGGTTTCCAAAAAAATCACAAAACAATACAGGGAGTTCTCATTTTCCCACCCCTTGGTTTCTCCTGTTACTGACATCTTAGATTAGTCTGATACGTTTGTCACAACTGATGAACTAATACTGATACTCATTAACATTACCATTTGGTGAATTAGTTAATATTAAAGAAATTAGTATTAATCAGTATTAGCTGAATTCCGTACTTTAAGATTTCCTTTGCTTTTATCCTAATGTCCTCTTTCTATCCCAGATTCCATCCAAGATAGCCCATTATGTTTAGTGGTCTCTCCTTCTTGGACTCCTGGAGAACACAACAGTTGCTCACGGTTTTCTTGTTTTTAATGACCATGGCATTCTTGTGGAGTCAGGTTTTTTGTACAATGTCTCCCCTTTTTCTCATGATGACACAGGTTTTAAGGGTTTTGCATTGGAACACCATAGAGGTGAGGCGCCATTTTTATCCCAACCAGAAACCATTGATCTTTTTGCCATCCTTACTGTTTTACCTTTACCAGAATGTCATGTAAATGGAGTCTTAGACTCAATAGCCTTTTTAGACTGACTTCTTTCAGTGTGTATGCAACTGAGTGTATATTCTATAAAAATGACATCACTGTTGGTGTAAAATTCATTGTAAAGTGAGGCGGCCTTTCCTCTTTTTCCTTTTTTCTTTTGGAAAGAAGTTGTCAAGTGTAACCCAAACTTCAGGAGTGAGAAGTGAGGCTCCACCCCATTCAGGGTGAACGATTCTTTGGCAGGGAGATTTGTCTATTCTCTCCCATTTGTTTATTTATTCAGATATTTATTTATATCCTTATCAACATGAACCCATAGATATTTTATACGCTGTAATATAACCCTTAAATATTTAATGTAATTTTTGCTAAAATTACTCCGTCTTTGGCCATTGAGAACTCTTTGAATTATCTCTTGCATTTGTTTGTCATTCTCCCATCGTTGTGGGAAATTTTTGTTTAAGTTTTAGATTTTTTTTTTTTTAGCCTTCCTTACTTTCTGGCACTACAAGATGTTCTGGGCTTATTTTATCGATTTCCTGCCCCAGCCCTAGATTCAGATGTTTCTCCAAAAAGTCCAAGTTCCTTTCTTTTGGAGAATGACATCAGAAACTACAGTCTAGGTGTGCTCATTGCTGTAAGTAAAGTTTTTTCTGGGTGTTCTCAGCTGACAGGGCAAGAAAATACATGCACATATATGTGTGTGTGCTGACCTGTTTATATGCACATCTATCACATAAAAATTTCAGTCTGGAAGCATCTCTTATCTGGATAAGGGTGAGATGGCTTAATATCTTCACACTGAATTGCATGTGCCTTTTTAGCTTTTTCTTCTTGCTTGTCTATACCTTTCCACCCCAACAATAGCAATTGTGGCTCACACCATTTCTTATCCACTTACTTGATTCTCAATTCCAGTATATTAACCCAGAGTTGTTAGCCCACACCCCACATAGGACAACATCATCAGCTAGAGCACAGGGCTCATGAAGAGTTCCTTTTGCCTTTGGTCTTGAAGTCTGTACTCATTTCCATTGTTATTTAGGCCAGTAACTTCCCTCTTCCTTGAGGTTGTTTCCTTCCTAACTGATGCAGTTAGATTATTCTGTCATATCCCGAATTCCATCCTTGGACCCTTTACCTCCCTACAAGATATTTTTAATTACACACATTAAGGTTTACTTTAACTGATGTAATGCTCTGTGCGTTTTGACAAATATATCTATTTTTACATTCATACAGAATGGTTTTACCACCCCCTAAATTTCCTGTGATTCACCTATTCAAATCTCCCTGCCACAGATCTATGGCAACCACCAATATTTACACATCTCTGTAGTTTTGCCATTTCTAGAAATGTTGTATAAGTGGAATCCTACAGCATGTAACCTTTACAGACTGCTTTCTTTCAGTTAGCAAATGAAAGAAATAATCTGTCCATATCTTTGGGTGACTTGATACTTCATAACTTTCTATTGTTAAATACTATTTCATTGTATAGAAATGTAATTTGTTTGCCCACCTATTAAAGGAAATATTGGTACCTTCTAGTTTGGGGCCCTGTAAATAAAAATACTGTAGACATAATATGCTCATTTTGCATGGATGGTTTTCCATTCAGTTAGGTAAATACTTAGGATCAGATAGTGACTATTTTTATATTTATAAGAAGATAGAAAACTCTTTTCATGAAGTGGGGGCTGTGCTATTTTACATTCCCAACAGTAATGCATGAGATTTCCTGCCACTTTGCAACCTACCCATCAATATGAACCATTAATTTTTTTTGTTATTTTAATCATTCTAATAGGCATGCAGTGGTATCTAATTACTTTGTTAATGTTTGTTTTCCTAATGATTTCAGCATCTTTTCATGTGTTCATCATCTTTATATCTTTTTAGTATATCTGTTCAGATTTTTTACCCATGTTTAGTATTTTTTTTAATTGTTAGGTTTTTAAAGTTTTTGAATATTTTGCATATAAGCCCTTTGTAATATGTTTGGTAAATGTTTTCTCCTGTCTACAGTCTTCACAGAACAGAAATTTTTAATTTATAGTAATTATAGCTACTTTAAATTTGCATGTATTCCTCTTTCTCTATTAGAGCCCTTAATATAGTAATTATAGCCACTTTAAATTAATTTATTATCTGATAAATCCAACTTCTGTGTCATATCTGAGTTCAGTTCGGATGATTGTTTTGTTTTCACATTGTATTTTTTCTTGCCTTTTTTGCATGCCTTATAGTTTTGTGGTTGTTTAGGTCCCCTTCACCCACAAGACTGAGTCTCATTCTTTTGCCCTGGTTAAAGTGCCATGACCTCAGCTCAACTCACAGCAACCTCAAGCTCCTGGGCTCAAGCAATCCTCCTGCCTCAGCTTCCCCAGTAGCTGGGTCTATAGGCACTCTCCACAATGCCCATCTAGTTTTTCTATCTTTGGTAGAGACGGTTTTGCTCTTGCTTAGATTGGTCTTGAACTCAGGGATTCTCCAGCCACAGTGTGAGATCGAAAACCAAAAATAAAAAATCATTCAAAAATGTAAGCAAAAGGAAATGGAGTCCAGGTTCTGTGCAGCAGCCTTTATTTCTACTTGGTACAGGTGAGCTGAATTTGAGAAGGAAGTCAGCACGTGGGTTTAGGTGGATGGAAATTTAAAGGTTCGGAAGGGTAGGGTTTGGTGCATTCCATTTTTTCTCAGTGGGACATTCTATTTGGGTGGGTCCTTTTATTTGACACTATCATCTCTGTCTTTTTAGTCTATTATAAGGAGGAGAGATGATGGGCATGATATCTCTTTGACTGCTTCCTGCAGGGTGAAGGGCAGCATGGGCTGCCTGTAAGGAAAATTACAGGAGGGGTGGGAGTGATGTTTACAGGAATATTCTTGGGTCATCAGTCTGAACTGGTTCATATCCACATAGGGTGAGGACATGAGCGGTTGTTTTCTGGGTGATTGCCTGGTCAATAAATTGGTAAATGAGACAGAGAATTAGTGGTTCAAAACTGAGAAGAGAAAAATCATAATTAGTGGCCCTAAAATAGGAAATAACCAGGGAGGCCATGATTCCAGCACCACCAGGGTAGGGTAGGTTGAGGGTACTGTAAATTACTATTGGTTACCACCACTGAGATCTATTTGTTTTAGATGACCTTTATAAGATGGCAGTGTGAAAGAAAGCTGTTACTATGTTTATTAGAAAAGAAATTGGCTTACTTTCCTCTAGCAAAAAAACCTGGAGTTCAAATTTCCTGATTGTCATGGCATTCTAATTTTCTGAGGATTGCCAGACTTCTGCAGCTAGGCTTAAAAGGTCAAGAAATTTTGGTAGGTGTTGGGAGTGACTGAGAACTTCAGAAAGACCTGGGCAGTCAGACTTCCAGTGAGGACTTCCACTGGCTGGATGCAGTTTGGGGGAAGGGTTTGGATTTGGGCACTGCTTTGCCCAGAGCCCTGGTTTGCTGCACTTAACACATGGTCCTAGGAAAGATTTTGTTCTTTCAGAGTGCCCTGCAGAGTTTTAAGAAGTAGCCAAGTTTTGTCTAATGGCTTCTGAGAGGTCATGAAATCTTCTGAGGAGTAGGTGTAGGGGAGGGGGTGTCTGAGGGCCCTGGGGGGATTTTTGGAGTTCTTTCTAGTTATAGTCTTTGACTTACGTGGTTTGGGTTTGAGAGAGAAAAAGGGAACATGAACCCTGAAAATGCCTTCTTTGTCATGCAACTTCTTAGAGGGGGTATAGAGGTTGTGGTGGTCTGAAAATGGAGGGTCCAAAGGTGTGGCCGGACCTAGTAGGGGGTGGGGAGATTGGATCTGCCAAGTTTCTTTTCTCTCTTCATTCCACCATCTTTTCTCTTTCTGCCACAGAAGGTGGGTTAGGGGCAGTGGGGTTTAGGATGGAATTCAGTGTGTAAGAATTCTGTGGGCTTATGAGGGGACAGAAGGGGAGGTTTGTCTGCTGGGTCCAAAGAACACAATGGAGATTGGAATAGGTCAGGGGAGCTGGTTTGATTTTCCCTAGGAAAATCTGAGAAGGTTCACAAAATGAACACAGGAAAGAAATGTTTCAGTGGAGGAAAAAAGCCTGGATGTAGGGAATCTCCAACCATTTGCCTAATCTCTGACAGTAATTATTGAGATCCGTGAGGAGTGAGAAATCCATGTGCCATTTTCAAGCCACTGTGAGCCATTGTCTAGTTTGCACATAGGCCCTAGCAGTATTACAGAAAAATAAGCATTTAGATTTAAGGTCAGGATAGAGCCGTAGAGGCTTCAGGTGAGTTAAAAGGCAGCTGAAAAGTGAAGAAGGGGGAATCTGTGACTTAGTGGTCCCATATTGGAAACTGGAGGGGAAAAAAGAAAGAGCGAGGTTAAAGCGAAAATGTAAGAGAACTTGTGAGGAAGAAGGTAACTGAGGCTAGGTCAGGGAGGTTACTAGGTCTCTGTATGTGAAACCAGCCAGAGAAAAGTGGTCCAGGCCCCTGGGAGGGCATTCCCATACACAGGGCACTGGGTGGGTGAGTCTGACTTGCTGGGGTTAGTCCGTAGGTGGCCAGGGCTGGGGTCATGGAGGTATCCGGCCTTTGTGGGTGGCCTTTAACCAGCCAGAAATGAGGCTGGGGTCAGGGAGGTTCAGATCTCCATGTATTACCTTTAACCATCCAGAAGAGTGGCCCAGGCCCACAGGAGGGCGTCCCCACACACCGGCACTGGACAGGTGAGTCTGACTCACTGGGGTTAGGCACAGACAACCGGAATTTTTCTGCCCAGAGAGGGCAAAGGGAAGAGAAGTTCTCAGAGGGGGGCTGCATAATGAACACTTAAGAGGCCCAGAGATGGGGGGAGCGGGAAAGAGGAGTTTAAAAGTTCAGAAAGGGGTTCTACACAAATGCTTACCTCACCAATAAATGGATAAATTTGGGGCAGCAGTTGGAGGGGTCCCCCATTTCCCTTTGTATCGTTGGAACAAGAGTCCATCTATTTGGCCCCAATGGGGTGTATTTCATCCCCCCACCTCCAAGGAGACTTCTTCCTGTCCTGGTTTCTCAGTACTAGAATGAGAGGTCAAGACTGAAAATAAAATATTGTTCTGAAACAGAGTTCAGGTTCTGTGTGGTCAATAGTTTCCTTTATTCCCACCCAGTGTGGATGAACTGAGCTCGAGAAGGGGCATGTGGGTTAAGGTGGAAGTTAATTTAAAGGATAGGATTTGGGGAGGGGGGGTTACACATTCGCTTTTTCCTGGGTGGAACATTCTATTTGGGCAGTTCGATTCTATTTGGGTAAGTTCCTCCATTTGACTCTATCATTCAGTCTTCTGAGTGCTAGGATTATAGGCCTGAGCCACTGCTCCTGGACTGCCTAAAAGTTTTTTATTGGAAGCTAGACATCTTGTATCAGGTAATCAAAACTTAGGCCTTTATAGATATCTAATTAATATTTGAACTCTGCTAATGTTTGCTATAGCTATGGATGACAGGGGCTTCAAATTCCTCTAGTGCTTTTCTTTTGATTTCCCTTGACATCAGGCTTCTCTGAGCCCTCCACCTCTGAGGGTGTGTGTCTTCCAGCTCTTTCAGTTGTAATCTGTTGTTGTTATATGGGACTCTTACAGATGGGCTGGCAAGATGTTTAAGAGTGAGATAGAAAGATTAATAAGCAAAAGAGGGAAAATAGAACCCCCAGCAGGAAGGGGAAGAAGCTAAGTAGGAAGCTACCCCCCACCCCCAGTCTTCAGTCTAAGGGGCTTAAATACTGCTTTTCCAATCCTGCAGGCAAGGGCTCTTGGGGAAATATCTCAATTGACTAGAGGTGTAGGGGCAGAAAATAATCCTAAAATTAGCCCAGGAATGGGTCCTTGCAGTTTTTGGCTCAGGCAGGGATTTAGGGTGTGTGCTTCCTACTCAAGGTAGAACCACCCAGAATCCTTCAGGCTGCCTTGTTCATGACTTTGCTCAAATGAGACCTGGAAAAAGATTATACTTAGAGATGGGGGGTCAGTGATGAGCCTCATTTCTGAGCTCACCCAGGTCTAGAAAGTGGGGTTCCCTATTCAGCCCTGAGACGGGGAGCCCTGAATCAAAAGGACAAAAAGAAAGTGACAGCTTCTAAGCTTTTCACATGTCTCCATTAAAGCCAGAAGCCATTGTGTGATTTTTAAAGCATAAGATATTCCACTGTGTTGTGAGTCACTTGAGGGTAGAGAGTGTCATATTTATTCCCTTTCATATCTATGGCATTTAGTCAGTTAAATTATTAATTAAACAATTCCATAAGATAAGCCTAGGAAACAAATTATGAGCAAAAGGTGAGAAAATCAGAAAAGAAAAGATTTCTTTTAAGGAAAATTAGAGGGAAATTGAAGGGCTTTACTCCTGACCACCAGTCTAAACACTTTCTATGCATAGTCCACCCTGTCTTGAAGACTTCTCTGACAACTCTGAATGTTTCTTTCCCTTATACTATGTATAAAAAGACAATGCATGTTAGCTAAAATTTAGTATAATGTAATGCAACTCCAATTAATTCAAATCAAAGCAAGGTAACATTTTTCACCAGCAAATAAAGTATGAAGAAATAAATTATAAGTGCTGGCAGTTCGTTAGTTTACAGGGATGCCAACACATTTATACCCTCCTGGTGGGAATTTAAATTATATACAATTCTGGAAATTAATTTTGCAACACTTGCTTGAAAAATCTGTGGAACTTTTGGCTTCCACTCCTTTTAAGAATTTATCTTATTGGGCGGTGCCTGTGGCTCAAAGGAGTAGGGCGCTGGCCCCATATATCGGAGGTGGCGGGTTTAAACCCAGCCACGGCCAAAATCTGAAAAAAAAAACAAAGAATTTATCTTGTGAGATAAGACAAATTATCCATTTTTACCAATATATTTTTAGTGGCTTACAATATTTCAGATATTAAGGCTCTGATAAGAGAGCAGACCAAGCAAGCAAATAATAAAAAACAACCAAACAAACAAAAATGTCCCTAGTTATATAGGGCTTAACATGTTCACTGGAAAAGATTAATAATAAATAACAAATGAATTAATATGCAATATGTTAAGTTGTGATAAGTGCAAAAATAATTAAATAATAAGCAAAATAAAAGATATGCAGAGTGTGAATTCTGTTTTCTCTGGTCAGTGATAGTATCACTAGTGTGGTTGCTTTGACAAGTATCCCACTGAAGGGAGGAAGCAGAATATTCTGCTCTCTGGAGGCTCCGAGAATCCCAGGCAGAGAGCACAGCACGTGCACAGCCAAGGCACACACATGCTGGGTGAGTTTAAGGAACAGCAGCGAGGCCTGTGTGCTTGACTAGGAAATGTGAAAGGGAGGAGGAAGACAGGTGGCCGGATCACACAGGATTTTATAAGATCAAGGCAAGGATTTGAATTGCATTCTGAGAAATATAGAAAATTACTGGAGGGTTTTCATAGGAGTGACATGATCCAATGTACTTTTTAAAATAATCACTGTGGTAAAGGGCAGGGTGTGAATGAAAATAATTTTACTGTTGCTGCAGGGATTCAGGCACAAGATGATATAAGGGTGATGATGACTGGGGTGGTGGGTGTGGTGGAAGTGGGTCGCTGGTAGGTGGGCAGGTTCTGGGTACGTACAGCAGAATAGAATCATCAGGATGTGCTCCTGGATTGGAGGGGAGGAAAGGGAGAAAGACAGGCACCAAAGGTGACTCAAGTTTTTTGGTCTGAGCAGTGGATTGAAAAATCATCAACATTAACTGATGTGGGGAAAACTGCAAGAAGAATGGGTTTGCGATTGAAGTCAGCAGTTGAGTTTGGACATGATAAATCTGAGAAACTTATTTGTTGTTCAAGTGGAGATGTCACAAATACTGTTGGAAATACAATATAGGAATTTAGAAGAGAAGTCAATATATATCTGCTCTAAGAATGTCCATAACATTTATAACAGTTATTATAAGATACTGGAAATGTGTAAAGTCTGAATATTCAAAACTGGAAGATGGCTAATAGTAGCATGCAGTCTTGACCCAAAAGCCAGGCTTATAACCACTGCCCCATGTAATTGTATGCTCTATCCACTAGGGGGCAAGAAAGCTTGTGTCCACCAAGATTACAAATCCCTTGAGTCATTTTTTATCATAAGCATTTACTGCAAACTCTAGAATTTCTTTTCTTTTCAATTTAAATTTTTATTTATAATTGGAATGTAAGAGCTGTACATATTTATGGGGTAAAAATGCACTGTTTCAATGCATGTATAATAGTATAAAGATCAAATTAGGCAATCACCCTACCCATCACTTTAAACATTCTTCATTTCTTTGTAGTGACAATTTTCAAAATCACCCCTTCTGGCCATATTGACATATATGCTACATTTTTTTTTCTATAGTCACCCTCCAGTGTAATAGAATATCAAAATTTATTCTTCCCGTCTAATTGTAAACCTGTCCCCATTCCCCCTCCCCTAGAATTTTTTAATTTAAATACTGGAAATAGAAATAAAACAGTCTACACTCTACACTTTATTAAGATAATCTCATGAAACTATATATATATGTATAGTTATACTATATATTTGTATTTATGTATGTGTGTGTATATATATATATATATGTGTGTGTGTGTGTGTATATATATACATAAAATTATAATTCCAAACTATATATATAGAGTCCAGGCTGAAATGCAATGGCCTGATCATAGTTCACTATAACTCAAACTCCTGCGCTCAAGCTATCATGTTGGGATTGTAGGTGTGACTCGCCATTCCTGGCCTTATGAAACCACATATTTTTAGAGGTTGATTGATTTTAATTCTTTTAAAATATATGGTGTTTAAATTCTGGCTTTTTACACAAAAATTGTGAAATACCAAAGCAGAGTAGTGACGAAAAGGGATGGAGAAATTTTAGAGAGGGAGTGTGTTAATCCTTTTAATAGCTCATCTGTCTTTCTTCATTATGAACTCTGAACCTGCCTTATTATTAAGCAATAGTCAAATTTTAATTGTGGCATTTAAAGTTAGAATCAAATTATTGATGGAAGGTTGTACTGACATTACGACAGTGAACAGGAAAGAAAATTAATACATCTTGTTTAATAAATTTACCCCTTCTAATTTATCCTCTAAATTTGACAAAGGTAGTCTCTATCAATTAGGTCCATGGAATTTTGTGCATTAGAATCCAAGTGTTCCTAGAAGTCATTTATTTGCATGTTATTTTAGTTTTAAAGATGCACACATACCAACATACAGACACAGATTTTAAAAAAAGGAAAACTGATGAGTATATGCGCTTATGTAAACTGAGATTGTTTTAAAAAGCATACTGTGCTATAAAGATTATCAAATAGTTGGAGATGTCAGTCCTGATGCCCCACTCTCTTCACCCATTATTTCTATAAAATACAGAAAAAAGCACATTCCATCTGATTTTGTTTTGAAATTTCATAGTAACCATGACTCTTTAAGCAATTAGGGGTGTGGTTTTGACATTAGCCCTGTCCTTCCTTCATCATGCTTTCAACGTGGTTGAGGAATAGTGATTTTACAAAGAGATGCCAGTGGCAGATATGATCAGAAGATTCTGTTGCATAATCCTGAAGAATGACATTTGGTTTTCAAACTAAATGCCTTCAGGGCAATTTGTCACATGAGATATTGGTTAGTCTCAGATCATGTGTGCATTTTCCAATTGGCTTTTAAAAATTTATAAATGGAACACACAGGTAAAACCAGTACCTGTCTACTCAGAGGTATTATGTTTGTTCTGTGTACAGAAAACTCTACTACCCTTGGTAACCATACAAATTGATTTATAAGCTATGGAAATTAAAATTTGCCCTCCTATTTTATTTTGCTTCTTTTTTTTTATTACTATTAGGAGATATGGATAATGCCAAGTATGTCTGTCGAAGAACCAAAATCTATTTTCCTTTGACACATGAAGGCAAAATAGGGTGGCAGCTTCTCTACCACAACGACTAGCTTGTGATAGGAATGCACACCTCGTTCTGGAATCAGAGTTGAAAAACAGGAGACATTTGTGCTGCAATAACAGTATAAAACCAGGAGCTGTGGTTGAATCTGTTTTGCCATGATTTCCACCTGTGCTTATTCAGCAGTGGGCACTCTCTGATTGGAAGCAACTTATGCTGCAGAAAACCCCCCAATTAAAAAGTTACCTACATTCCACTTTCTTCCAGCTCATTAAGCCAGGTTAAGTAAGGCAAATTTCACAGCATGCATGCTGAAGCTCAGATGGAATGTTGCTTCCTGCTGTAATTTAACATTGCTTTGTCTCTTGTGATTTTTAGTTTCCTTACATTGTGCTTGGATGAATTCACATGACTTTTCTCTCATCTGAATACTATCCCACATATAAATTAATGGAATTCGGTAAAAGTACAGCTCATATTGTACAATGATGGAACTACGAGTTGTGTAGTGTGATGTTTAAATTTGGGGAATGAACATGCTGATGTCATATAGACAAATTAACATAGATCTTAGACCAGTTCTTCAACCAACATACCTAGGTTGTCTTTTATATTTATTTGAACACATTCTTCGTATTTACTGCTGAGATTAGGCACCCAGACTATTCTACTCTGTGTGTACAACAAAGACTTTTGACTTACAGTCATTAAATGCCAGTTGCTTTCTTTAATTTTTTTTTTTAAATCCTTGTACATTTATGCTTTCCTAAGAATTCTTCTCCACCTGACCCCTGTCCCTGTGCTCCTTCTGTCCATGTTTTTTCTCAACACTGTCAGGTTCAGGGTACCTTCCTGTCACTCCTTCCCACCCCCTCTCCTGAACCAGAGAGCTTTTGTCCCGGTATCTGGCATTGACATTTTGGCTTTAGAAACTCAATGTGCAGAATCTGTTGCCTTTGGAAATTTTTGACTTTAAATATGAAAGCCTCATTTGAAATTTTGTTAGTGTTTTTTGCTGTCTAAGGAAAAATGTAGGTATCTTCCAGAGCAAATTCATCTGTAGCATAGAAAAGACTCTTGTTTGAGCCTCTGCAAGATTTTAAATTTAACCGAACTGGAAGTGTGCCACAGAACTGGGAAGCCTAGATCAAGATCATCTACCGTAATAGTCTCCCCTTTGCCTTTTAAACTATATTAAGTGCTACTGAATGTGTTACTTCATAAGTATCAACTAACTGATGATAACTTACATCTATCTCCAAGCACTTTTATGTGGCAGGCCTTATTTTAAGTGCATTGCACATATTATCTCAATTGATCTTTACAACAAACCTTTGACATCAGTATTTTGTTAACATAGTTGCTCAGATGAGAACACCAAGGCTCCAAGAATGTAAATCTCTTGCCTGAGTCACAAAGCTAGAGAATGAGGGAGCTGGGATTTGAACCCAGTTAGTGGGTTGGCACAACCTCTGTGTTCTTCTCCATGTGGAAATAGTATTTACTTACATTAATTTTCAACTGAACTCTTTAATAATGATATAAATTATTATTCTTTTTTCACTTCTCCCAAATAGAATCTCTTTTATCTTATTTATTCTGTATCACTTTACTATTTACTATTTACTTCTGTATCCTGATTTATGATTGCTAACAGGCAAGAGATACCTGCTATGTGAGAAGGATGTTTAAAATAAAAAAAGAGCAAGCCCAATACTTCTTTCACTAACTCCTCGTATTTAGAAAAAGTAAACTTACTTTGGAAACTTGAAAATACCATAATAGTGCATTTTTATTTGATTTTGTTGGAGAGTAAATTGGTCTGCCCATGTGATTTTCCACATGACTGATTTTACCTTTTCAAATGCCAGTTCTAAAAAAAAGTATAAACATTTGAAGAACTTCTCAAATGACCACTTCTATGTCTTCTTCAACAGAGAATAACAAGTCCAACAAAATTCTTCCTTTACGACTCAGAATCCTCATGAAGAAGATCAGTTATTTTACTAAGTAACTTTGCTTTGTTGAGTTTTTTTTTGTTTGTTTGTTTTTTCTGAGGCTGTGTTTGAACCCACCACTTCTGGTATATGGGGTCAGCACTCTACTCCTTTGAGCCACAGGCGTTGCCCTACTTTGTTGACTTTTTAACATTTCTATTTTCCTTGATGCCATACTGTCAGCTGTCATTTTCTTTTCTATTTAGATTTACTTCTGAAATATTTCTCCCCATACACTCATCATATTTATGCTGTGTGTTGCTAATGAAACACTTACATTTTTAATACATTCACATAAAAGGAAGAAACGTATGACAGAAATCAAAGTACAAGCCTTAGTGAGATTTTTTTGGATTATTATTTTTTTAACTCAGAGCCACTCTTTGTCACTTGAATATTATGGATTGTATTTGAAAGAAAATAAAACTGCCAGAAGTTGAGCCTCTGGATAAGAGAAATACAACCCCCCGAGTTTTGGAAATTATGTTGTAAATATAGAACTCTTTCCTCTGAAGAACTCAAACCTTTTTTATAATGTGGTTTTCATCCTGTTAACTTTTTGAAGTAGTTGTAGTCAAAGGAAACTTATGCTGTGCAGGATTCCTTTTGCTTTTAGAGGATAAGGATAATTCTGTTGCTTCAGAGTTGGATTGAAGACATTCTATGAATGAGTCAGATTTAGCAAAGCTGTGCTGGGCTGTTCCAATAATAGTTGTTTGGAGATGGATTCTTTTATTTCTCTATTTTTCTCATGGTTTGAATAATCAAACAAAAAATAATCTGGAATTTCTGGGTAGGTTTATTGTTGAACTTTAGCTGTGTGGGTGAAGCAAATAACACATGTACAAGAAGATTACTTAGTGATTATTTTGCCGAGAAGCATAACACAGCTCAGCCATCTGGTGTGCCGTTATTGGGAGGGTGATCTTGATGGATTATTCATTAGACTATTTCAACACTTTTGTTCCAAGCCTTCAGACCCTTCACAGATTAAGGTGGTGCTGAGATTTAGGAGCGGTGGGACCACAGGGAAGGGCAGTTCCACATTTGTCACTAACAATAAAAAGTCAACCTGAGAACGACCCACCAAGTCGTTCCCCAAGCCTACTCTAAGATCTCTTACTAGCATTTATGATGTTAATATCACTATTATCTTTTCCCACCACAAAATAGTTACAACAGAGCCACCTCAAAACCTTATAAAAATATTTGGAAAAGAGAATATGGACATCTATATTATCTTGTAAAAGCTGAGCAAGACTACTCATAATCACAACACAAAATAATTATTTTGCATCATTTTCATGTGGTGCTGTTTTTCACATTCTTGGTCTGTCATTTATTCATAAGTTTACTTGTTCATTCATTCATCAGATGTGGATTCAATAGCCATTTTTTACTATTGATGAGCTAAATGCCTAAATTGTGGTCTTAAATGAAGGAGAAAATTCACCCTAAATTTTTACCCAAGCATTTATTTTGTCCTGGGGGCAATGGCTTCTGGAGATCCCATAATGAGCACACAAAGTTGACTAATTTCAGTATTCTCTAAGTCACTATTTGAATGAAGTCCTTGAAATCTTTTATAAGCATTGTTAAAGAGTCAGTCCTCTTAAATATTAAGTCAAAAGATTTGATTTGACCTTGACATGTGAGGTCTTACCTACATCCCCATCAATATATCTCTACTGAATTCCTGGCATGATGGAAAATTATCTAAAAAACATTTTCCTTAATCAGAAAATTATAGAACGTGAGCATTGCTTGGAGGAGGTATGAAATGAGAATGCATATTATCAAATCAAGCAAAAATGGAATATTACTGTTGGTGTCCGCTGGCACCCCATCACCACAGATAGAAGGTGCATGCCTGCAAGAGGTGGGCTTCCCATCTGTCTTCCGAGAACCCCGAGAAACCTCTCTCTTGGCCTTTTGTTGAAGCCTCATACAACAGGAGTAGGGGCCCACATGCTAGGATCATTTGTTTAATGGTTGCTCCTGTGCTCTTTCTTGCTCAACTCTTCTTTCTTCCCTGGGCTCAACTCCCGTGTTATTGCTCTAGGAATGTTACAAAGTGTAACATTTGCTTGCTAATGAGCTAGGATCTTATCTCATTAATGCATGCAGCTGCTTGAGGGCTTGTCTCCTGGCTACAAAACATCACCCTGCTGGTTAGGAGATTGTCTCTCTAGAGAGCTGGTGGCTGCTTCTATAAGCCTAGTTTTCAGTCTCCTAGAATTGCACCTCAGTTCTCATCAGCAGGCATTTACTAAGGCTTAATTGTGGTCGACTTCATAAAGAAGAATTTGCAAATACACACCTTGCCCTTTAGAGGTGTGTGAAGAAGATACTGGGGGAAAAGGACATCCTTGTTCTCATTTGCTTCTGATTTTCCTTTTTGCTTACTTTCACTCAGCTTTTTTGTAAACTTTCACTATACTTTTCTAATCTTATTAAAACTTTAGAAGCCAAGTGCTTTTTCTTGTTTCTTGGTTTGCTCTAGTCATACTCTTTCCTCTGATTAGAATTCACAATCTCTTTATCTATTTCTGAGCATCTGAGGTTCCCTGTCTTGTTTCTCTACTCTGCAAACTTGCTTGTATGCTGTAACTTAATTTATTTATCTGGAAAGTGTGCTAACATTATTTTAGCCAAGGACTGCTGAGTCTAAAGTCAATAAAAATGGCTACAAGAAGAGAGGTGAACAATCCAATTTTGAAATTTTATTCAAACAGAACAATGAATGTTCTGTTTCTCTGACTGGGGTGGGATGTCCAGAGACTCAGGATTTGACCAAAGTTGTAAGCACCTGCTCCTTGCTATGGCTCAGCCATCCTCATTTTTACTTTACCATTTTAATTTTACAGACAATGTAAAAGAATAACAAAACAATAGAAATGTCAATTTGGGACTGTCAAGTTCCCTTAGTCAGCCTAGTGCTTTTGTTCATATTATAGGGCACAGAGTAATAGTTTAATACATGAGTGCAATGCATCGTCAGGATCAAGTCAGGGATATCAGCATATCCATCAGCATATCCATCACCTCAAACACATACCATTTCTTTGTGTTGAAAACATGCACTCAGCCTACTTTATGGCAAATTTGCAGAAGTGGATTCTCTAAAAGAGCTCTGAAAAAAGTAAGAGTCATTCAGTGTGTAAGTGGTGGAGCACAGTTGCTACCATATCCTGGGTATGTATCCTGGGCACACCTCTCTGGCTTCATTTCATACATTGCTATGTCATTTTTACACCAACCCTGCAAAGTGAGTTTATTGCCTTTATTAATAGGGGAGGAAGGCACTGAGCACATAAGTAACCAAAGATTAGTGGGTATCTCTAAAGATCATAATCTTCCTGCGACTGCTCTAGAGTTTGAATAAGTATACCTAAGTAGTGTGTGCTTTGGGAAGTCCTTGATTTTGAATTGAAAGGATATGGAAATGATGGGGAAATCACACACACACACACATAATTGAAGAAAAAACCTGCCACTTTATAGAAAAACACCATCCTGTGCTGAGAGAGATTTGATTGGAAGTTTAGAGAAACTGGAGCACTTAAAAATTGTCTTCCAGGAATGTGGCAAAGAGAACAATGAACAGTTGTTCGTTAGTCTAGAAGCAAAAACTATCATTAAAGTGTTTGCAAGATGCTAGATAACAGCTCCAAGGGGCAATGCAGTACATAACAGAAATTTAACAACAAATTTGTGATTTTTGTGGGTGTGAGGGTGAGGAGGGAGGGAATTCTTATGCTTAGCTGTGCTAAGTGACCGGGTTCTTGCTAATGTAGAAAAGCTCCCCATGACTGATGCCTGGAGATATAGAGATAGGTCCACATGGCCCCATGGGAAAACTAAAGAGCTCTGTTAGTTACTTGCCTAAGAAACTGAAATAAATCTATAAATGAATTGCGTACAAAGATATGCAAACAGATAAATAAATCTAACTTTTAAAATATTTTCTATATAGAGTTGGTCCTTTCTACCTGCAGGTTATATGTTTGTGGATTCAACCAATTACAGACTGAAAATCTGAGGATATGGAGAGAGGACTGGAGAACTAACGCATCTGCAGACTTTGGGATCCGAGGGGGGGGTCCTAGAAACAATCCCCAAGGATACCTAGAAACGAATGTGCATATAACTTTATGTTGGACTAGTAAACTATTTTGCATAATTCCATTCTTTCTAGACTTCAAGTTAGCAAACTTGATGTTGTCCGTGCACAAAAGCCAAAATAATTCTATTGACCAAATTCTCTTAACCCTATGGTGGAAGAAAGTGTCAGCTGTGATAGAAGGAGATGAGTATTATAGCCTTTTATTCTGACTATAATATTTCGATTGTCAAGTAAACCTTGCATATCTAAGATACTGTAATGAATTGTCAAAGCTAGAATAGTCCAGGTGATTGCAAGATTGTAGACTCACTAGTGCAGTACAAACGGTCCTTGAAGCCTTTACGTTCTGTGTTAGCATCATGTAATAGTGGACCATATCGTTAGAAAAACTGCTGAAAGTTCTACACGTCCATGACATGAAGAAGGCAGTGGGAGTGAATAGCGTACGTATCCCTTCTATCAAATGAGGGAGCCAGACCTTGAATATTCAGAAAAGCCTTCCAGTTCCAATGTGCCATAACTTGATCATCTCATGGGCTTGTCATCCTGGGGTGAGTCTGATCATTGTAGTCACTCCAGGAACCAGATCCATCTTCATACCTTATGTGAAAGAGCTAAGAAAAAGAGAATAAGTTCAAAACCAAGTTTTCCGAATGCAGAGAAGGTGCTCGAAAGGAAGCACACAAAATGTTACACTTCTATAAAACCATAAGCAAAAAAAGCTTTTACATGTTCTTTGTTTCTCTCTGTGAAACAGTGGAGGCGCTCCATTTGGGAACGTTAATGGCTGCCCATGGCTACTTCTTTCCAATCTCAGATCACGTCCTCACACTCAAAGATGATGGCACCTTTTACCGATTTCAAGTAAGTTTAATGAAAATGTTCTTTAACAGTAAGCTAGAAGTCTGCATTCTGTGTATTAGTTGTTTTATTTTTTTTATGAACTGTTGAAAACTATGACTTATTTCACTTTGACTTGAGCTAGTTAGAAACTAATGTTAAACTGACGTCATCAAAAGCAGCACAGGAAGAAAGATGAGATGTGCTTAGGCAAGATGATCTGTGAAAGCTCACCTGTGTGATGACTGAAGTTCTGTTTTATATAAAAAGCTTAAGGGGAATTCAGAAAGTGACTCAATGGAATTCGGGAAGATAGGAGAGCTTTCATCATCTGTAAGTCACAGTAAGCTACTAGGGAGGAAGTGGAAAGATATAACTAAAGTTATTGAACTCTGGCCCTTGCCTATGATCCAGAACCATCTTCAGTCTGGACAGACTCTTGTGAGGAGGCTTAAAACTGGAAGGCAGAAATTAGCTAATTATACAAACCCTCTACCTGTTAGTATCTGAGGCCCTTCCACAATTCTGTGAGGACTGACATGGTGGTACCTCGTGTGAGCACGCCGTTGTAGACAGGATGTCTTAAGATATCTTGCAAACCAATAAGAATCACTTTAGGTCATTTTCAAATAACACAGATGCTACTTTTTCAAGGAATGATTGTGGGCTCTAGTCATTATGTGTGTAATTGACACTTGAGGTCACAGTGATTTACCTGAAGTATATTTACATTTCATTAGACATTTTGGTTCATGAATAATTGACCAGTAGATTCTAGCTGTAGAGTTAAGGCACATCCAATGCCAGATTTCAGATTCTGGCTAATTTCCTAGAGGTGTTTTCTGGAGGGTTTTCTCCATGGTCCAACTTTCAGACATGGAAGCATTCTTCTTATTTGCTCTGAGTATTATTAAATGCTTTCTGTATAAATAAATGGCTTATTATAATAGTAATTTGGGTGCCTGAACGTTGTATGGGATAACTAAGAACAAAGGAAATATACCTTTAAAAAATTTTTTAATTCTTTGCTTTAAAAGATCACTTCAAAAATCATTGTCCTACAACAGTCTCCCTGCCCCGCACTAAGGACCATTTATCTAAAGGGAAATAATCGTAGGATATTTTAGCACTGAATTGCTAGGAAATAAAGCTTTCTCCTGAAATTGTGCTACTGATCTGTGTATACAAGGTTCAGCTACACAACCTACATTAAAATGGTTTTGACAATAATGGAGCTTTATTCTTTTTTTTTATTGTCAAAATTACGAATTACTTTACCATTTCTATAGATAACTGAATAGACGTTTGTAAAATTCTTCCATTTTTCTTTTTATTGTTGAGGATTCATTAAGGGTACAGAGAGCCAGGTTATACTGATTTTCTGTGTCAGGTAAAGTTCCTCTTATAATGGAGCTTTCTTCTTTATGTAGCTAAACTTAAAACAATGGTAGCTTAAAAGAGATTAACATTAACTTGGAGTAACTTGTGGTACCAAGGTTAAAGTTTTAATAAATAGGAATTGTTTGTGATTAGCAAATAAATTATTTATATGCAGCTAACTCTTTCTGATTCTCAAAGGAATTTCCTTTCCCATACTGACATGAGTAGGCAGACAAAATTAAGTCGTCTTGGTCATGTGGGTCAAAAATACCTTTTAAGGAAGGTACCACCATAGTTTTTGGAGAAAAGTAACTACATTTTAAAGACCTTTAAAAAAGCAAGGAAGTGGGTATAAATGATATATAAGTTATAAAACTCTAGGTATAGGCAGACTTATCAAGTTCAATATGCTAAAAATCAGTAGATATAAAACGAACAGCAAATATACTACTACATATCATACTAAAATTACATTAATTGATGTCAAGGGATAATTTTAACAACCCATACATATTTGAAATAGAATCTGTATATAACATATTTGTATGTCTAATAATCATAGAATTCTAAAACCAAAATTTAAAAAAGCATAGAAAAGTGAGGATTAAATGAATTCTAACTATAATGTCTACCAAAGCATCAATCAGTCTATATTTGAACAGCTTTAATAATGGAAAACACATTATTGTTCAAGGAGTTCACTTCCATTGTCATGTTAGTTCCAAACTTCAGGGAGTTCTTTTTGACACTGAACTGAATTTTGACTCTTTGAAGCATTTTAAAAACCATAAATGTAAATAGGAAAGTTGGGATATTATGTGTACAATTCCTCCTGTGAGTGATTGAGCATCTAGCTCTCCTTACCAATCTAAAGAAGCTTCAGAGAATGAGACAAACAAAACTATTAACTTAATTTCATTGCATGACACAGAGTGTAAATTTATCTCACTTTTTTAGTACATGTTTCAATCATATGATTTTTGTGTTTACTGTAAACTCACAATTGCCTAATCATCCCCTCAGAGCTAATTGAAACTGAGGTCTAATTATTCTCTGGGTCCTTTTTGTGACTGAAACACAGTGTATGTGTCAGAGGTTATTGAGCAATGGCTGGACTTCAGATGAGTTTCATCCTAGCTAATAAAGGCAACACTGATTGAAAAGCAAGAGAGAAACTCATGTATTAAAGTGTCCTAATGTTTACTAAAACTATAAAAGCAGGTGTTTAAATTCTGATGAACTGTAAGAGTTTGTTATTCTCTTAGTACCTTCTACTATAAATCAAAACATTTTTCCTAGAAAAAAACCTTCCTCCACTAGTGAAGAATATTAGTTTTATGGCATTTCCACGTAATATAACAGGATAACCTTGCCTCATTCTTTATTCTCACTAAAGTATCTGCTATGAAAAAATTATAAGAATGTAGCTGAGAATATTCCTTGTGGTTTTGAGGGAAAAAAATGTATATATCTTCCCAGACTGGCTACAGTAGATATTTTAAAGTTAGGTAAATAAATACGCATATACGAGCTTATACTCGTGCACACACACACACACACACATTCACTCTTCCAAAATAAAGAAGCAGCCCAAGGAGAGTAGTGTATTCTTTAAGAAGCGTCTGAAAAGCTAACACCCCCTATGAAAGCAAGGTTTTAACTATTTTGTCTTCATATTCCACCCTGAGAATCCAAATAAATCCTCAAAGTTTCATCTCCCATAAAATCAAGGTGGATTGGGGTAATGAGAGTGACTCATATAAAGTCCCAACATCATCCTTTATCTAGTGGTTCAATCTTTTATCTTCTTCTAAATTCCAGCTATGATTTTATTCACACATGCATAAAACTACTCTTAGTAGTCTTTGTTATGCTGTTGTAATTCCCCAGAAAGAATGGAGGGTGAGTCAAAATCCTCCAGGGGTGTCAGTTTGTAAAGACCCTTCCCCAATGATTGAAGCAGTTCTCACCCACTCCCCATTTTTCCTTCTTGAGAGTCACTCTTCTAGAAGGAAAATTATCAGATAATCAGAGATGATCCCAAATAGACTTTTTGCCCATGGCTACTTAATATAATTAATTAATAAGTATATTAAGCTCACAACACTGATGCACTAATGTCTTCAGCCACTATTCCACTGAGTCTTAGAAACGTCATCATTCTAGGAATAGTGGTTGATAAGTAGATGGGACAAGGATGTCTCACAACATTTCCTAAAGAGCAGGAGTCAAACGTGTGCTACTAGAACTAGAAAAATCCCTTTAGAAATCAGAAAATGTTGATGACAATAATAGGAATTTATTTTTTTTTTTTTTACTTAGACATTCTCTTTGAAGTTTAGTCCATCAGTTTCTAGCATTTTACAGAATCAGAATTCAGACTATCATTGTTCATATCAATCAATAAAGATATTATGGTTTCCAAAAATGATCTTTGGTTTGTGTAATTGATAACTTTCGAGCAGTTAGTATCTTTACAAAAAAATATGTTTTTAAATGTGAGGGTCACAGGTGTTTTAATCTGGCTGGATATGGTTGAGAGCTGCATTATGTAATCAATGTAGTCAGGCCAATAATTGCCAGATCTCAGAGAAAGATTTTGCTGGGTGAGTTTGTTTGATCTACCAAAGGCAATGCTGAGATACACAATCCATAGAAAATAATTTCTATTTAAATATATTTCATCCTGAGTCTGGCTGAATACCACACTCTTTCAGTCTTCTTTGTGGATGAACTTCACTTTTGGTTTGAGTGACACAAAACGTTCGTGTCAGTTGGTGTAAAATTGCGGCTAATGTCTGACATTTCAAGCACGCGCTATACTGGATCTGTGCTTATTTGGAGACATAGCTCACACACCGGAAGGTCCTCTTATTTTTAATCTGTCTAACTGGGGTTCCCCTCTTTTCATTCCACAGACACCCTATTTTTGGCCATCAAACTGTTGGGAGCCGGAAAACACAGACTACGGTTAGTGCGATTTGTCACGCTTCTTTATCGACAGCCAGTATGTCCCAGAAGAATGTGCACTTGCCATTCCATTGCTTTTGTTACTGAGAAAAACGAAACCACAACTCTTGGTATGGAACCAGCCTTTCCCACATTAAGTCCATAAATGGCCCTGCTTAGAAAGTCATCAAATCTGGTGGCAACATTTTCTGTGATATAGTGACCTCAGCAACTATTAAAGAAAAAATTCTGGGTAGGACAAAGACCTACAAACAGGTTTAACGGGATTATCATTTTTTTTTTCATACCATCCTGGTCTAGAAAGAACAACAAACACACCCCCAGAGCTGGAGTTCTAGTTCAAGTTTCCTATTTAGTTGTGGGATCATTAGTAGGTCCCTTGACCTCCCAAGCCTCCACTTTTATCACTGTCCTATGGAACATCCTGTGATTTTTATAAGCAGATGATTGTGTTAAACATGGAGAGGCCAATTGCAAGCAAAATAAAATACACGAGAGGAAATTTAATCCTAATAAGTCACATTCTGTCGATTTAGAACAAAACTCTTTTCAACAGCCCAGATTCAGTTAAGTTACTCAAGGAGAAAATAAGCCCTTAGTGCATACTTCTCTGCTTGCAGCTTACTGATTTTCAAGGAAGAAGGGGTGCAGGTGACAAGGCCTGGCCAGCTTTGGAGACAGAGGATGGGAGCATACTAGGCAATGGCAGGGACAAGCTCACAGCAACTTGGCTTTCTTTGGGGTTGCCCCAGAAGAGACATCTTTGTAAGAAAAAAGACAAGAAAATGCATAGAAACCCAATGGAGCTATCCTGTACATGTGTCATTTTCAGAACTTGACTTAGTTCATCTAAGAGTGGCCAGGTGTTGGTTGAAAGATTCAAACTGATGCGATTCATGAAAAAAAATTCAAGATACTGAAAAAGATTAATATAGTGACTAAATTGATTCTTTCCAGGAGTGAAAATGCCTATTTCTTCAACCAAGGCACACAGTCCTTAAAACTAGGGTCCTTGGAGAAAGAAGTTACTTAAAAAATAGCTGCTAATTTCTAGCTCTGAATTGGAGAACTTTCTGGTGCATTTTGTCCCCCCTGGAATGTTGCCTGAGGACTGTCTCACTAAAGGTTGTACCATTCTAGTGTAGGGGACTCTTCAACAGCTGAGAGAGAGCTCTCAGAGAAAGGCCCAAGTATCAGAGGCAGACAGATCTGTTGCCAAATATTGTCACATCCACATAACAACTGTGTGATTTTAGGCTAAGCACATAACATCTCTGAACCTCACTTTGCTCACTTTTCACCAGAAAGAATAATAATTGATCTTCTTAAGTTGTTGAAATAATTCAAGTGAATATGCCCAAGGAAACAGGCATCACTCCTCTCAGGTATGTTGGACATGGCACTTGTCATCAATACTGCCAGACAGATACACAGCTTCTGCTCTGTGGTGAAAAGCAAACTCCCAGCCACAGTGTCACTTTATATCCATCTTTAGTGTCTTTCAGAAATACAGTACATTAATAGTCATATTTGTCATTTTATAGTAGATTGATGTTTTAATGGTGAGTCAGTGGAAACATCATGACCTCTATTTACTTTTATGTGAAAATTAATTGACAGGAAAATAGAAAGCAAGGTTCAGGCCCTTCTGCATCTCAGCTGCTGCTGCAGGGGAAGGCAGAGGCCAATTATAAAGCATGGTGGGCAACGTGGGAGGCACAGGGAAAGTGTGGAAGTACCTTAATAATCAAATAAGAACACTCACCCGACTTCTAAGTAACATCAAATACCCAACGTTGCAATGGTGGGTTGAAATACTATTGAAATCGTATTTGATAATTACTGTCTCGCTAAGTCACCATGAATATATGTAACTTCTGATGGTGTCAGTTCCACTCTCTGCACCTGGAAAATAACAGGCTGGAAGCTTTGCAGGGCTGTGAAACTGAAGGCTACAGGCAGATGGATAGTGAGAGCCTACATGTGTTTATTTTATATGACATTGCAATGTGATGTTGTTGTCTACAAAGTTCACGTTCAAGAACCACGCAATCTAGTTCCACCAAATGAAAATAACTAGAAAATCTTACAGTTTGTAAGTACCTTTATGATTTTGTATTAGCTATGATTCATAGCTATTCTGTGTTGCATGTGGCCCATGCGCTGTGAGTCGGACACCCCTGGTACAGAGTGTTACTTCTTCCTGAAATGTTTGGTTGACTTCACCAGTAAAGCCATCTGAGCTAGGTGCTTTCTGTTTTGGGAAGTTGTTAACTGTTGATTAAATGTATTCAATAGATGTAGGCCTATTTAGATCACATATTACTTATTTTGTGAGTTTATGGTGGATTGTTATCTTTCAAGGAAAGATTCTATTTCACCTAGGTTACCATATTTGTGGCCGATGGTTGTTCATAAAGTCCATTTACTATCTTTTCAGGAAAAGCAGATCAGTAAGGATTGCCTCCCTTTCATTTCTGGTTCTAGTAATTTGCGTCTTCTCTTTTTTTCTTAATTTGCCTTTCTAGAGGAATATCAATATTGATATTTTCAAACAACTAGTGCTGGTTTTTGTTGAATTTCTCTATTGGCTTCCTATTTTCATTGTTATCTATTTCTGCTCTAATTTTTTTAATCGTTTATTTTCTTCTATTAACTTTCGGTTTAATTTTCTCGTTTTTCTAGTTTTCTGAGAAAAAAGTTCTTTTCTTTTTTTCCCATTTTTTTTTAAGCATTGGAATAACATAAGGGTACATATGATTAGGATACATTGTTTGCATTTTTGGGGGGTGGGCACAGAGTCTCACTTTGTCATCCCTGGTAGAATGCTGTGGAGTCACAGCTCATAGCAACCTCAAACTGTTGGGCTAAAGTGATTCTCTTGACTCAGCCTCCCAAGTAGCTGGGTCTACAGGCACCCGCCACAACACCTGGCTATTTTTTTTTTTTTGTAGTTATTTTTGTTTAGCATGCTCAGGCCGGGTTTAAACATGCCAGCATGTGGCTGGTGATGGAACCACTATGCTACGGGCGTCTTTGGTTGCATTTCTTAGAAGTCTGAGGTATGTTTGAATATTCACCATATAATCATACACTGTGCCCTGTTAGGTGGGAGTTTACTGAGCCTCTCTCCTTCCCCCCTTTCCACGTCCCACCTACTAGATTTTAATTGTGTTTTTCCTTTTGTGTGGGCCTATTGTTAATCTACTAGTTTCAAATTAATATTGAGTATGTGTGATGCTTGTTTTTCCATTCTTGAGATACTTTACTTTGGAGAATGTGCTCCAAATCCATCCAAGCAAATCCAAAAAATGCAAAATCTTCATCTTTTCATGAGTGAATAATATTCCATGGTATACATATGTCACAGTTTATGAATTAATTCTTGGGTTGATGGGCACTTGGGCTGTTTCCGTATCTTTATGATTATGAATTGAGCTGCTATAAACATTTGAGTGCAAGTGTCCTTAAGATGAAATGATTTTTTTCTTCTGCATCTGTCCCTTTACTTTTAATCAATGTCTTTGCATTTAAAATGAGTTTCTTGTAGGCAAAATATAATTGGCCCTGTTTTGTATCCACTCTGATAGTCTCTGTCTTTTAACTGGTGCATGTAGACCATTCATATTTAAAGTTGTATTATGGTAGTTGGATTTGTATCTGCCATTGTTGGGTTAATGCTTATAAACTGTTTTGTATTAGTTTCCTCTTGTCTTTGTCTCTCCCTCTCTTTCTCTCTCTTCCTGTCTCTCTTTCACTCTCTCTCCCTCTGTTTTTGACTTCTTCTCCCTTTCTATCTTCTCTGATTTTAAATGAGCATTTTGTATGATTCTGTTTTCTCTTTTCTTCTAATCTAACAATTGTACTTATTTTTAAAATTTTTTCCCTAGAGTTTGCAATATATATTCACAGCGAATCCAAGTCTATTTTTTGATAACACTCTAGAGGTCACATGCAATGCTTGCACCTTACACTGGTATTCCTAGTTTCTCCTTTACATCTGTTGTAGCTGTGCTGTTCTTCCTTTCATTTAAGCTAGGATCACTGACTATGTTATTGCTATTATCATTTTGAACAGACTTTTATCCATTAGGTCAATTGCAAATAAGAAAAAATAAGAGATTTTATTTGACCTTCATTTATTCTCATTCTTTTTATTTTCTTTTTGGTTGCAGTTTTTGGATGGGGCTGGGTTGAACCTACCACCTCCAGTATATGGGGCTGGTTCCATACTCCTTGAGCCACAGGCGCCACCCTATGATCTTCGTTTATTCTCTGATAGTTTTCCTTTCTTTATGTAGGCATGTGTTTCATTTTCTATTACATTTTCTGTTTCTATGAAGAACTTCTTTTAACTTTTTTTTTTTAAATGAGGCAGACTCACTTAAATCATATTCTTTTAGCATTTTTGCAAGATATGTCAACAAATTCCTTCACATTTTTCTCGGGAGAAAGTTTTTATTTTTCTTTCACTTTTGATAATTCCACAGATTATAGAACTCTACTCTCTAAGTATAGATTCTAAGTTGATGGGGTTTTTGTTTAAACATTTCAAACATGTCACTCCACTCTCTTCTTGCTTATATGTTTTCAAATGAGAGGTTTAATGCAATTATTATACTTTGTTCTCCCTAAATCTCCCTTCTTCCCACCGACTCTCCTTATAGCAGTCTCATATCCATGCCCATTTGATACGAAATAAACAGTCACTGACTCCAGAATAACTAGTACTGTAATTTCACAGAAAACCTATGTATTTTACATATCATTGTATAAGTAACTAAGAATACTTTCATCCCATTCTCTGCATGTTCTTTTCATTACAGTTTCTTCTTTTGATGTGTGGATACACATTCTCTGCATGTTCTTTTTATTGTATTTCCTTCTTTTGATGTATGGCTGGGACAGATGTATTTGCTGTGTTCACTGCATGCTTTCATATATTTCTAGTCTCTCCCATGGGGACAAAGGCAGCAGCGACCTTCTTTTGGTAAGCTCTTCACTGCTTGCCTCACAACTCTTCCTTTTGGTTTGGTATGAACTGTTCCTCTTGTCACTACTCCTTGTCCTTGATTGTACTGGTGTCCACTAGGATTCATTGCCTTTGTATATTTTTGGTAGAGACTGTGCACATTTGGGGCATGACTTCTTATGTTTTCTTTACTGAGCTGTCATGCATTTCTTTCAAAAAGTGTCTTCTTCTTAACTGTTTCTTCAAATGAATTTGCAACCATTGGCTATTTGATTCCTAAAAAATGACATATGAATTGTATGCTGCAATGTCAATGATGTTGAAGGAAATTGCCAGGGGCAACACCAATTCGGAGAGAGGAATATGTTCTCACACACTTATCAAGTGCATTACACCTGCTTTAGTAGCATTATAAAAGTGGATTTCATCAGGCTTGTTATCCATGACCTTCAGATCTTCGTGCAGTGTGGAAAGTGCTATAACTACCATTCCTGTCCTTGGAACATAATTTACTAATGTCACATAGAGAGAGAAAGCAAATCTTACTGCACCAGATGGGGAGGTTTTCATGATACTGGCCTGAGTTCTAGAGACAAATTCCGTTTATCACTATAAACAGTACCAACTGTAGCTATATTCTTTTGAAGCAAGTTGAAAGCCAGGGTAGTGGAGGTAAACTTTCAGTCCATGGTAATATTTCTTCTGGACTGAACCAAATGACAGTTCTAAACCAGTTCTTTTATAATCTTAGAGCCACTACTATAATTTCTCTGGAGATTCTATGATTTCCCTGCATCTGGCTGTGCCAGAAAACAGTAGTTTATAGAAGAAGCACATGAAATAGTCACAAAAATTCCATACTTTCCAGGTTTTGTTGGTATATAGAGTTTGAATGGAAAGACACCAAGTCTTCATGGACAGTGACAGACTTGTGAGGATTGTAGTAAAGTGAGACCTTATTTATAACCATATTCCAAAGCTCTTAAACTGGAGCAAAGTCATCATTGCTGTCTGTGAGCTTCATGTGTTATAGCATCAAAATGCAGATATTTCAGTAGGAGTCACATCCTGTATTCTGATACAGCATGCACAATAAACCAGAAAATTCTGCTCACTAAGAAGGTATCTCAGATATTGTCTTTATTTTGATGCCACACACCACAATTTAGAGGAATTTCCATTGCTCTTACTATTTCTTTTTTTACCAAATTGCCAGAATTTTGGATGAACATGTCTTTACCTAACTCTTTGACTACATGTGGGTTCTGGTGTATAAATTTACAATTACACCTATGGTTTCATTATCCTAACGGGGCCATCATCTTAGTTACAGCCTGCTCTATTTTTGTAGCTGGGTGTTGTCTTCTTCTCCATATTTTGCAGTTCTTTTCCATTATCATTTTTTTTTTTTTTTTGAGAAAGAGTCTCACTATGTCACTCTCAGTAGAGTTCCATGGTATCACAGTTCAGAGCAACCTCTGACTCTTGGGCTTAAGTGATTCTCTTTCCTCAGTCTTCCAAGTAGCCGGGACTACAGGCACCCACCATAATGCCCGGCTATTTTTTTGTTGCAGTTGTCATTGTTGCTTAGCAGACCCGGCCGGGTTCGAACCCACCTGTTTCTGTGTATGTGCCTGGTGCCTTAACCACTGCTACGGGCACTGAGCCTATCGTCATCATTATGTTTTTTTCCTTACTCTTCACTCTCTGCCTCACAATGAATAATTTCATGTTGCACCTCTATGAATTCTTCTTGTTCACTATCTGAACTAATTAAAATGTCCTCATCATTTCCTTTAAAGTCTGACACTATCAGTTCTTCGTCTATCTCAAGTACTATCAAATTTTATTGTCTCTTCACCATATTTATGTCTGTATCATAAGAAGAAAAAACGAAGTATTGCTTGACATAAATGGATTTACAGAATTATCAGATACCCTGTATTTTCAGTTATACATGCCTTGATCATCACCAAACACATGTACACTGTTTACTAATTTCACTATGAATAACACTTGGAAAAAAATAGAACATCAGCTTTTCCTGGAAAAGCGACCCCAACTCATCACTGCCGATAAGAAAAGTGTGGAAAACTGCTGACCCAATAAGGCTGACATGCAAAAGTGTCACAGAGGGATGAGTAAGGGTCTAATAACAAAAGTCATAAATGATGAAACCACAACTTCCAGCATAAACAAAGATGCCACAACAAAACCACAGTGGGATCAGTCCCTGGGCCCCACTCTGATATGTGACTTTGAAGGCTTTCTCTTCGGTTCTCTGACATTAGAATAGTATATATCTAAGTTTGTTTTCCTTGAAATTTGTTCTGTGTCGAGTTCTCTGTGTTTCCTGGTTCTATGGCTTGGTGTGTTAGTTTACTAGGGCAGCCATTGCAGAATACCAAAGACCATGTGGCTTAAACAATAGAAATTTATCCTCTGTCGCAGGCCCTAAGACCCTGGTCTCCATCCCCACAGAAAGGAACCAGCTGAGGCTTGGATTAGAAGTATAAGCTTGCAGGAGGCGTGTAACCTTGATTGCAGGATAGCCTCGAGCAACCAACCTCTGCATTATTCTTTTATTGAGACAGCACAAGACAGGAGAGGGGAGTGTTAGACAATGACTACCTGTCCAAGGATTGCCATGGGTTCGGGCTCCTGTGGACAAATTGCCCGAGGGCCCACCACCCCAGCTGCAAATCATCTTGCTCAGAGTTCATCAGGTTCTTGGCGTCCTCTGCAATCATCCCTTAAATAAATGGGGGTATAGAAACCCTTTGGAGACCAGAAGTCCAAAAACAAGATGCTAGTAAGGCTGGTTTCTCTTGAGGTTCTCTCTTTGGCTTTCAGAGACTGTCTTCCCACTGGATCCTCATATGACATTTCCTCTTCAGGGGCACATTTGGGAATTTCCTCCTCTTCTTATGAGGATATCAGTCATGGTGGATTAGGGCCTTACCCTGTGACCTAATTTAATCTTAATTAACCCTTTAATGGCCTCTCTCCAAATACTGCCATATTCTGAGGTCATAGTGCCATATGTTAAGCCTTCAACATATGAATCTGAGGGAGAAAAACCCAATTCAGCTTGTAACAATATCTGTCACTAATGTGCAGTCCTTCTCAGTCATTACTGCTTCAAATATTTCTTGCCTTCCTTTCTTCTTTTCTTCTTTCTGGTATTCCCATTTCATACATGTTGCAGCTTTTATACTTGTTCCACAGTTCTTAGATATTTTGTTCTCTCCTTTTCATTCTTTTGTCTTTTGTTCTTCATTGTTGGAAGTGTTGGTTGACATGTGATCACACTCCACTGATTATTTAGTTATATCCAGTCTGTCCATGAACTCACCAAAGGTCTTCTTCATTCTGTTACAGTATTTTTCACTTCTCCTATTTCCTTGTGATGATTTTTCTTAGAGCTTCCATCTCTCTGATCACATTTCTTATCATGTCTTGTATATTACTCCCTTTTTTTGCTAAAGCCATTAGTATTTTAATCCCAGTCATTTTTAATTTCGTGTCTGGTATTTCTCCAATATTTTTTCATTTCTGCATCTGTTTTTCATGGTTACTCTGTGTCTTCAAACTGGGATTTTTTGGTCACTGAGTATGCCTCGTAATTTCTTGTGGAAAACAGAACTTGAAGTACTGAGTGGAAGAAATGAAGAGTATAGGACTATAGTATGAGGTTTTATGTTTACCTGGCTAGGAGTGGAGCTGTGTTGACTGTTTCCTGTAGCTTTAGTTTCCAGAGGCTGAGATTTTCTCTGATGCCTATGATTATGTTCTTTTTTGTCTTTGGTATCCCTAGAGACTTCTCCTTAAATAAAGTGTAAGACATGCAATTCTTTTTTACATTCATCTGCTACTACACAGGAGCCCTATTGATGTGATGGTAAGGTTCAGGAGAAGGGAATGCTTTGTATACTCCTATAATCAGGATTCAGTCTCATAGTAAGCCTCTACCGTTGGACTGTGACTTTCAAAGTAGTCCTTGCACTTTTAGGATTTTCCCCCCGTGGGTGTAATAGGAAGGCTAGAGAAGGCTTCAGTATTTCCCTTCCACCTGGTAGTTTATGCTCATATATAATCTCAGTCTGTCAGTCTCTGGTAATATAGTTTACTCTGATGCAAACCTTGTTAAGAAAAATAGAATGCTCTGGGTATATTTTAGATTGGTTACTTTTCTCCACTCCCTTGATGGAAGCATAAGGGTATTTGTTTCATGTCCTCATTGCACAAACCTAGTAGGGTTTCTAGAGGAAAATGTGGTAGCCACATTAAGAATGCTTCCTGACCCACAGTGGGGTTTTTAATGCAAGCATCTGTTACATCGAGCCTTTAGCAATTTAGTTTTCCTGGACCAGTACTGTTTTCCCAATGGTTTCTGTTATGTCATGATTCTCTATCTATCCCTGTCTGTCTTTTCAACCATACAGTCAGTGATTTGCCCTCTGACCTTGGTTCATTAACATATCTAAGAATTGCTGGATTTTCCTTTGCTTGGCTTTTTTTGCTTGTGAGGATGGATGGGAGTGATGACTTCTAAACTCCTTATGTGCCAGGGAAGACACCAGAGAGCAGTTTTTAGAAGGAAAAGAAGGATAACCAAAGCATGACTAAGAATTTTGTCTTTGTTTGTTTGTTTCTTTTTTATTCTTAAGTATTCCATCATAGGATCATCTCTGTGTCAAAATCTGAGAGTAGTGGGATATTGAAGTTGTTTTTTTTCTCCCCCATGTGTTTTTCTTTTTCACAGAGCTTTAGCAGGTATCTGAAATCTAACTGTTAGTGTCGTGGAAAAGGTCTCTTTGAGGTTGTTCTGTTCCCCTTGGTTTGCCTGTAGCTTTGGAGCTGCCATGGAACAGAAAGGAAGCAAAGTCTGGCAGTCTCATTTGGCAGAATGTGATAAAAGCATAAGAACTAAAACAAGAGTGTTTTTATTTAAACAGAATCCTAGTTAACTTTGCATGTGTTTAAACTTTATGTATGTTATACCACCAACCTGGAAAGAATATAATTATCACATTAATGTTCCAACATTTTCCCCTATGGGTCAATGGGTGTTTCTAAATTGATGTGCTCTGGAGCATGATCAGACACAGATCCAGGAAGAAAAATAGAATATACATTTTACCTGGAATGTCTCATCATCATTCAAAATTACACATTCTCTGGGACAACTGACATTCTAAAGCACAAAATAAAAGCATTAAAAATCTACACTGACTCAGCCAGATTGCAAAAGTATAATCTCCTAATCTGTGGAAATTATGGAATCCCAAACAGCTCTTTTAATAAAAACAAAAAGCTTTTTTTTATTGTTATAGTTATAAAGGATAGTATTTGTGTTATCATTTTTCATGTGATAAGTATTCACCATGAATTAATTTTAGCAAAAACAAAATTATGTCCTTAAAAATAAAACAAAACACATTTACCTAATGTAACAGTGAGAACTAATTTGTTGTCTAAGACTACTTACTAAAAGAAACTAAAACATTTATGATGTCTTAAGAATGCAAATTACTGCCCAAATTCTTCTCTTTCTTTATAGGATATCCTAAGCTTTTGTCATTGCAAGACATAAAAATTCCTATTGATAATGATGTTATTATAAGAAAACAAATAAATAAAAATAGATTATCTAGGCAAAAATATTTATTTCTCTAGAACCATGAACTGGACAACGGAAATGCCAAGTAATTATGATATGCTGTGATCATGTGACGTGAGTCTTATGTGGATAGAATTTAAAGCACATTGGTTGCTCGTGCTAAAAACAAAAATAAATAAATAAATTTTTGTGACATAAAAATATTTAAACATTATTTTAAACTAGTGCTTCCCTTAAACATTGTTATTGTTGTTAAATTTTAAGCCTTTT
>CAUYON010015756.1:0-12218 GCA_963573935.1 Arctocebus calabarensis
AAGGAATTTCAAATGCGCTATTAAAATTTCTCCGAATGCTAATCAGTCTGGCTTCTTTAGCTGGAACACATTCTTCTTAGCAAAGTATCTCAAGAATGGAAGAAAAAGTATCCAATGTATACAGCTCTACTATGAAGCTAAATTATAGCTTTCATATGTAGGCTATAATCTAATTAAAGCACCAGAATGTGAGGAAAGGGGTAAGGAAGGGATGGAGGAGGGGTGAGGGTGGAGAGTGGGTAAATGATGGGATCACACTTATGGTGCATCTTAGAAGGGACAGGTGAAACCTACTAAATGCAGAACACAAATGTTTTCACATAATAAATGAGAAAATCTCATGAAGATTATGTCAAACAGTTTAATGAAAATATTTCAGATTGTATATGAAGCCCGCACACTGTACCCCATGATTGCACTAATGTACACAGCTAAGATTTAGTAAATAATAGATAGATAGATAAATAAATAAATAGAAAAAAGAAAAATGAAACACAACTATAACCTAGGAGGGAAGAGGAGATAGAGGAGAAGGAAGACGGTTGGGTTAACAGAGGGAGGGTTAGTAGGGGGACCACACCTATGGAGCATATTGCAAGTACAAGTCGTATCTATCAGGTGTAGAAAACAAATGTCTTAATGCTGTAATTGGGTAAAAGAGGTGAAAGCTATGTTGATTAGTAAGTAACATGTCAGCACTCCAATTTGTATAAATAATCAATACAATGAATCCCATAATGGCATAAATGTATGTATGATCTTTGTACAAATGACTTAATAAAATATAAATTTAAAAAAAGAGGTGAATAATCTTTACAAAGAGAATTATGAAACCCTAAGGAAAAAAAACAGCAGAATACATTAACAAATCAATGAACATACCAGGCTCTTGGCTAGGAAGAATCAACACTGTCAAAATGTCTTTTCTACCCAAAGCAATCTACAGATCCAGCGGAATCCCCATTAAAATACCAACATTATACTTTGAAGAACTGGGAAAAAATTACTTCATTCTGTATGGAACCAGAAAAAAACTCTGTATAGCCAAGTTATTCTTAGTATAAAAACAAAGCCAGAGGCAACACTCTACCAGACTTCAGGCTATATTTATAAGTCCACAATAATCAATATAGCATGGTATTGGCACAAAAATAGAGACATAGGCATATGGAACACAAGAGAAAAGCAAGATATGAAATCAATCTCTACTTGCCTTCTAATCTTTGATAAACCAAACAAAAACATATAGGAGGAAAAGAATCTCTATTCCACTAATTGTGCTGGCAGAACGGAATAATCACATTATACTGAAAATGAATGATTGGTTATTTAAGAAAAGGGAAAATGAGAACAAAACAGAAAGTTTTAAATGTGTTTATAGGTTGTCTGTAAAAATTGAATAAAGGTCATAAAAAAGAATCAATAAATAAATTTACAAGTAATCCAGTTACCTATGATTTATAAAATTTGATTAAAATAACAAAGTTTTTGTGAAACTTAATTTGCTCTTGATGTAAATACATAACCTGTTTTTTTTTTTTTTTTTAACTTAAAAGTCACACTACAGTAAATTTCTTCTCCTTGACAGGGAAAGAAGCAATCCCTGTGTAGTTTGTATTAGGGTTTTGGCTAAGTGGGAAAAAACTAAACTTTAAAAGGTTTAAGGTTTACACCATATAGCCTCCTCCATAGCCTTTAGCATCTTTTGACTTATAATCCTATTTGAAAAAATGTTTTAAGCCTTTGACATTTGACAAACTTTCCAAAATAAAAATTCTAAATTTGTTCTTCTTGACCTCAAATTAGCTTTTTAAATATTTTTAATCAATTTTTTTAATATATGAGGACCACTGAAAATCTAAGAGAGATGTATTAAGATTATTTGCTACTTTAAAAATGTATAAGAAACATTGTCAAATACAAAATGGTGTTTAAATTACTTTGGCTTGTGTTTGTGTATAGATACTGTTAATATGTACCTTCCTATACTGCAGAATATTGATATGTCTTAGTGTATTTTATCAGTAATAGTTCTATTTATTATGTTAAATTCTTGTATGCCAAGAAAACAACAAACTTTGTCAATTGTCTCTTTAACCATCGCTATTCTGGGAACTTTGTCTTCCATAGACAATGATTTTATTCTGATTGATCTCAGAAAGTGTGGAGTATTTTTCATCTTAACTGGGTAAGTCCAAAGTTTGTCCTTTAATAAAAGTAATGGAAATGCTGATAGGTTCTCTTAAATACAAATTTCTGATAGCTTTGGAGATTATATACCTTTGAACTAAAAACAAACTTCTAGTAGTTCAATTAGAAAGCTGACATGTCAATGAGTATTACTAACTTAACCTCAAATGGAACAGAAATTAGTTACATGTGACTGAGCTAATTTTTATGATTTTTGTTTGAAATTTTGCTGATTTGTTCTGTGCTCTGTTTTCCATAAGTCAAGAAAAAAAATTTTTTTCTGTCTTCTGAGTTATTATTAGCTTGCAGCAATATATGTATTTGCAAGTAAAATCTGAAACTTTTCTTTTTCTCTCTACTTGATTTCTCGTAAATTTGAAAGCCATTTACAAGTATTATTAATTTATCACAGTATAGTTATTTGCATAAGTTCAATAAGAATTGTTTTCTTCTATAAGAAACAATGAAACACACTGTTTGTTTTACCAAGACTTTGACTAGAATGGCATATCATATTTTCAGCAATGCCCAGACTGCATTAAGTAATTAAGGTTAGGTTTTTTCTTTTGTTTTTGTTTTTTTTTTTTGAGACAGAGTCTAACTTTGTAGCCCTTGGTAGAGTGTTGTGGCATTATAGTTCACAGGAACATTGAATGCTTGGGCTCAAGAGAGTCTCTTGCCTCAGTCTTCCAAGTAGCTAGGACTACAGGCACCTGCCACAACTCTCAGCTATTTTTAAAGATAAGGTCTTGCTCTAGCTTAGGTTGGTCTGAAACCTGTAAGCTCAGGCAGTCCACTGGCCTCGGCCTCCCAATGTGCTAGGATTACAGGTGTGAGCCACCAGGCCCAGCCTAAGATTGATTTTATAAAATCATTAGAAAACCTGTTGGGAAAACTGGCCAGATACCATATTAATAACATTTCCTGATCTGAATAAAACATGTCACTTTCTAACAGGCCCAGAAACCACAGGTCACTTGAGAAAGGAGGGATTTACCCAATACATAGATGAATCTAATGGCACAGATTTTTGTTTGGTTTTATTACAGAATGAAGAGGGTCTGTCCACCTGTCACTGTCATCCAATATGCAGAGATGGGGATAGGTCCACCAAACTTTATTTGTCTTAAGGACAGGATTCTGGAGAACAATGAGAGTAACCTCTCCAAGACTGTTCTATTCTTCCATTTCCAATATTACAGTTTTGTATATTAATATGTTCAAAGTGAAGACCATGTTAACCTTTTTCTTAAATAATAATTGGTAGAACCCATGACTCATAAACAATTAATGACATTCTATTCTAAAAGTTAACTTCCTAAATCAATCCACCTAAACTACTCAAGTTACACATCTTTAGGGTGGGAGCTAAATTTGTAAAATAGTAAGAATGGGAACAGGTGATGAAGGTCAGGCAGGACCTAAACTGACTAGACCAGCCATGTCATGTCTGCCCTAGCCTGACAGACTTCAGACAGACTTAGTTTCACTATATTCGCTTTCACCTTGACTAGAGAGTCTTTCAAATCTAATCTGAGATTCCCTATGACAAAGTTTCAGCATTAAAAGGAAAAAGCCTATATAACTAATAATTATTCTCACTGCACTTTATGCAAAAAATCAGGCCAAGTATAGCGAGAGCAAAATTTATTTTGGCAAGTAAATTATTCATACTGTAGGCAGAATTTCTCTGTGTCAGATCCTTGATCTTAAGATTCAAGGAGTGAAACCATTAACCATTCAAGTAAGTGAAAGGACAGAGTTTACTAAAAGATAAAGAAATAGATAAGGGAAAGAGGCTGATCAAAACAACCAGCAATGGGGGAGGATCCCAAGTGGGCAGCATGTTTGGGCCTTCTGTCTAGGAAATTATATACTACTATTTTTATCCCATTATTGCAGGAAAACAGGCCTGATGGAGAGAAAGAAACATCCAAACATCTGCATTTAAAAGAGGAAGAGCTTTATTTCAGCCATCGGAGACATGGTAGACTAAATTCCAAAAATGGCCAAGCCCCCTGACTGGCTCTGTCCTTTCCCTTTTAAATCCATCCAAGGGTTCTTTGTCCACAGGTACCCTTTCTCATCAGTCAGTTTGAATCGAGCTGGAGAAAGCAGACACTTCCTTTTACAGAAGCTTGGGTTTTTGCAGAAGCAGAAGCAAGCATTAGTGTCAAGGTCCCAGGAAGTTAAGTTTCTAAAAATTCCTAAGAGCTGAGTCACTATGGGGAAGACTTTGGAGGAGGGTCCTTGGGCTCCTGTGAGAAGTCTTTTGTTCTTTCAGACCTTGTTTTCCCCAAGTATCCTCTCTCACTGTGGGCAGAGGTTTGGAGGATATGTATGTCTAAAACATGCCACTATTGTCCAGGAGCCTGCAGGTAGAAAATAATCCTAAAATTAGCAAAGGAATATGGTCCTTGCAATCTTTGCTCCAGGGAAGGCATTAGGGTGTGTGCATCCTACTCCAGGAGGAACTATCCAGATGAGACACCAAACAGCCTACTTTTCTTCATGGCCTTGCTTGATTGCAGCTTATAAAGGGCCTGTTTGTGCCTAGACATGGGACTCTGTGATGTGACTGATTTCTGAGCTCTCCCAGGTTTAGAAAATGGGGGTATCTGTCCATCCCTGGATGGAGAAATTCTGTATCAATACTATAATATGTCTTTAATAAAATGAGAAACTAGAGAGAAAAATATGATTCAAAAATGAAAAACTGTGATCTACCTGTATTAAATTCTAGCTGTCTGCAATGCTAGCTCATACAGTTATTTAAACTGATGTGTTCACAGAACTAAGAAACTAGCCAAAACATATAGAATTATATATATAGTAGTCGGATTTTCTCCACTTTTTTCTTTCCTGCTTGTTTGTCCCAAAATGGCATATTGGTTTTAACATATAAAACTTTCAATTTCAAAGTAGAACTAAAAGAAATGAAAAATATTTACCCCAAAATGCATTTTTTACATATTTGGGGATGACTCCCACAGAAACAACATTGCAAAACCTTGTTAGAAATACTAGTCCTAATCTACACACTATATACCAAAATATTGGAAATTTGTCTCCAACTCTAAGACTGATAGGTAAGAAACTTCAAAAGCCTTAGGTCTTAAGAAAGATAGCTCAACTCACTAGCCCAGGCACCCCTAGGAAAGCAGACAGTGCTGGATTTTCTGTTGGCTGCACTGGAGGAAATCTATACAGTCTTCTGTTTACTTCTTAATCCTGGTATGGTTTTTGAGATATCTTCCAGGGTTTGTTTTCCGGTAACAGATGTACCTAGACCAAAGAATTTACTCAACTGGTTTTGGCCCATCCACCAAAGATTGCCCTCCACCTCTTACAAAGTCCTCCAGCAGATGACTTTTGATCTCTGTGAAGGCACAAACGATCAGCTTCTGAGCTACACTCTGCCACACTCTGAATTGCTTTAAAAAGAGGTCCTTTGCCCTGCTTCACAAAATCTGCATAAGTTCATGACAGATTCTCCTCAGGACTTGGAGGGAAGGACCTAATGGAGGAAAAGTCCACTTTCCCAACTTGAGGGAAAGTGGACCAGCCCCTGGGAGAGCCTGCTCACGACCCTGTGGCCATCAAGTTGGCTAGATTACCTCATTCCCACATTAAGTCTTATTCCCCTGAGAAAATCAATAAACCTAAGCTCAATCAGTGGAAGAACTGTGTGGAAACAATGGTTAAGAGTTTTAGTCATCAAGATAGAAAGTATATTGTCATTAGGCATCTTTGTTTGTTGCTATATTCAGTGTTTTTTTTTTAACTGTCTGTTGTTCCCAGTGTAATTTTAAACCTATCTCTAGTCCTAATAAGGTTGATCCTTGTACAAATGTAGTAAATCACAGTAATTATTTCCATTTGATGACTGTTTCATAGATATGAATTGTAACAATAACGAGTAGGGAAATGAAGCCAGAAAAGCTAAGCTGAAGCAGTACAGCTGACCTATTTTGTTCAGCCCACATTTTTCCCCCATGTATATTCCAAGATTATCTAGTTAAGGTTTCGCATGATTGTGAGGATATAAAAGACTTTGATGGAGGCAATAACACTTAGAGAATAAGTGTTTTTATATTGCTAAAGGTTACTTTTATGAGTAACCTTTATGAGTAAACGGTACCTTTATGTTATTTTCTTTGATGATTCTCTCTTTTTTTTTTTTGCAGTTTTGGCCAGGGCTGGCCTGAACCTGCCACCCCTAGTATATGGAGCCAGCGCCCTACTCCTTGAGCCACAAGTGCTACCTTCTTTGATGATTCTTTTAGATAAAGTTAAAATTGTGTAGGTTTGTTTTCTTGTATCCCATTATAAAACTACTAAAGTTACAACTGAGGCAGAACAGATCTGAGAGGCTATTCTTGCAGTTCTCCAGTATTGCTGGCCTTCTAATAATAAAGCTTATTGGACCTAATACTCAACTCTGTATTTGGCAGACAGTGACAGACAGCCACATCCTCATAGTCCAGTAACTTACCTGCCTCAAACTAAGAAAAAAATCTAGGTATAATGATGAAGCTATTTATATACTTATGTGTATAACAATATATAAGCTTATGTATGTGTGCCTCTCTCTCTTGGTTTTCTACCTTTTTTTAGTTGCATAAAGTTCTCATGAGTTGCTACACACACGCATGCAAACTTACACATGCAAACCTATACACACAGTGTAACTTTTTAAGATAATTTTATAAGAATTAATATATAAATGGTATGTTTTTAAAAGCTGTTTATGGTTTGTATGTTTGTGTGTGTGTGTCTGTCTGTCTGTCTGATGGTTCTCACACATAAAATTCTTGTAGCTTGGTAATGTATACATATACACACAGACTTACGTATACTGTAAAATTGAGGGGAAACTTCTTTCACCCAAAAGCTTGCTGAAAGATCAACCTACAACTGATGTAGATTCATAAAAGAAAGGTTTATTTACCATGTGAAGGGGAGAATCACAGAGTGCCTACCCAATACTCCAGTGAAGTTGAGATGTTTTTACATCAGTCTTTTTTTTGGCAGGAAGGGGAAAAAGGAGTACAAGTAATTCTTTTTAGTGGTGACAAAGAGTGCTATGGAGGACAAATGAATGGGAGAAACAAATTGACATGTAAATTATTCTCTTTGCAAATTAACCTGAGATACAGTATTATATTTAAATGATTTGGGCTCAGTCTATTTGCATTATTGATCTTCTTTCCTGCCATATATTGGGATAGCAGGGAGAGGAAGGGAAGTCAATTTCCTCTTTGATCTTTTGATCGGGTCAACCTGGCTTATGCAAATAGAGGGAAGCCCCTTCCAATGCTTCCTGATCTCAAATGGCCTTTCATTCAAAATAATCTTTATAGCAAAAAGTCATATTTGGGGGCAAAATTTCCTGAGCTCCTTCAGTACAAACCACTCCACTTTGAAAGTGCTATTTATGAGCATATCCATCTACATCATACATTTTTGATGACTATTTCTGGTATTATGGGGGAGTAAACTTTTAAGCTATTTGATATTTTTCCCAAATGGATATGTATTACCTTAATACTCAGATAAAATAATAATTATTAAATTACCAATATACAGAATAGATGTTATGTTAGGAAAATATAACAGAAATTTAATTACTTTTCAACTTTTGGGGCTTTTCACATTTATTTCTACATTTTTCTATGAAGAAGAGCTTCTGGAGAAGTTTCTGACATAACACTCAGGAAATCAATGTCTTACAATGTGAAGCTCAGAGGCCAAAAAACTTTTCTTAATGCCCATGTCACATTAAGACTCACTCTCCTCCTCATCAGTACACTCCTCATTAGCTGCGACAAGGCAATCTTATCAAGTCTCCTGAGATCCAAAAGGAAAAGACTCATTTGCTGTTTCTAGGAGTGCTTCACTCCAGGGCTTCTTAGAAAACTATTTAAACTCTTCCCTCTTCTCAGTCTGGGCACTCTCTGGAATCCCGAAAGCAAAGCAGGGCACTCAGACAAATGCAGCATTGTTCATTGGTCTGCAGCTTTCTTCTGACTTGTTTTAGTTTTTTTCACAATGATTATTATTGCTCTTTGGTTGTTACACACTATATTTCCCTATAAAAACAAGAATCAGGCATTCTTACACAAGAAAGCTGGAGAATTTATGATTTTTCCTGGCAATGAAAAAATGTTTCAAGGGTTGACACTTTGTTTGTTTTAATGGCATTTTCTTCTGCAGAATTATACTACAAAAATAGCTCTTAATAACTTTTTGCATGTGTCTCTTTGTCCTAACGCCATGGTTAATTGCTAAGGATACCTCTAGTCCTGAAATCAGTCATGCCGAGTTCTTAAGTTCAAATTGAAAATCTATGTTTATTGGATTATTGGGTGTAACATGCCAATAACACCTTGTCATACACATGACCTAAATTTTTTAGAGACTTTCCTGCTGTGGATACCCATGACTAAGAATAGTTTTCTGTGTTTCTCTCTCAGTATATAAACTGGGTAAGAAATTAACTTCAATAAATATAATAATTTTCCCTTCTAGAAAAAGATCATCTTTGAACTCTGAAAAACCTGTTCGTTCTCATAGTTTGCTGGTAAGTTTTTGTTTTACTAAATTATATATAATCTTCTCCATCTTTGAACCATGTGCTCTGTTCTGAATGGCTCTCTGGAGAGGATTCAGCTCCAAGTAAGTGAGAGATGATCATCTTTTGTTAGAATACAATTTAGGAAAAAACTAGACATAGAGATAACTTCTGATGAAAGCACTATATATATTTCATTGTTTGATGTCTACTATACTACTAGATGATGTGTGTAGTATGTTGTTTTTAATAGCTGATTCAGAACTCATGAATGAGAAAAGACAGGCAGAATTTGAGAACATGTGAGGAAATTATTTTGAAGTTTTTTGACAATTAAATCACTGGATTTCATTCTTTAAGGTTTTGTATAAACAATGCATCGTTTATACAATGACTAGAATTAGGCAATATAATAAATCATCTAGGAGCTTCTGCTATACTTAGAACAACTCTTTGTTCAACTCTCCCAATTCCTTTAATGAGAATCCAGGTCTTCTGAAATCATGCAGGAATTTGATAGCCAAATGCTGATAAGCACCAAAACTGACCACTCCTTGTAGGAGCAACTTAAATATTTGGTTCATGAGAAATGAGTTTCCACAACTTTCATGGTGGTCTAATTGGATTTAAATTTTCTATAAGATGTAAATAAGACTGCATAAGCTGTATCTAAGGAAATTGAATTAGGGTTGTCTATAATTCCAGGGACTGAAATCTGAGGTGCAAGTGCAGTGAGGAAGTAACTGCCGCATACTTGCCACCCCAGATGCACATATATTGAGAAGCAGAGGGCTAATTCAGTTATCTGTGGGAACTACCTGGACTAAAGGTTGCAAATCTCAGGTTGTAGGGGTACTATTGAGTGCAAAAGTGTGAAGAATCTTTCTTTAAAATATTTGTGTGTGAGTGTGTGTGTGTAACTTTAGTAAATTCCTTATGCCTGTGAGATTTTTTAAAAAATAAGTTAAGTAAACCTTAGTCTTAAGAAATACACTGAGGTATTTGAAAGGCACAGAAGGGCAAATGAAAAACTTGTGCTGGGTCTTAGTGTCTGAAGTATAAACTGCATGGTGCATTGTCCTTGCATTCTGGCCCTCATTTCTTAAGATTTTTCCTTTAAAGACACATAGCCTGATGTAGGTGGACTTCTGCAGGCCTCTAACTTTAAGCACAGACTTTTTGCCTTATTGTCGAATGTACAAACATTTCATAAATCATTTTCCATAGTGTTTTTTAAGGACATGCAGACATCTGGATTTCTCAGATCTACCTCACCAGGAATTCACACCAGGACATTATCTTAGTGTCCACCACACCAACACAGAGAATAAACTCCCATCAGGAACAGGAGGTTCCTGTAGTTGTGAGGCTTACTCTGGGTTATGTTCTCTTTAAGGGTCCTGGCAGGAGTCATATGTGATGGACAAAAGAATGTGGTCTCATCCATTCCCATAATTCCTGGGTGCAATAGCATTTTGTTATCTATTAATTTTATAATGTTTATTTTGACATAAGCTTATTCTTAATGATTCCAACATCAAATACTGAGCAATTTAAGAACACAGAGAAGATTTAGCAACATATGTTTTTGTACTTAGTTTCACAATTGCATAATTTTGTATTCTCCTGTCTGGAGAACCCCTTGCACAAAAAATACAATTGTGAGTTTTAATGTACATATAATGAGTCAAAAGCATGATGTGAAACAGAAAAATAATATTTATAGTATATTTTTTACTGGAAAAATTACACTAAGAGTGATCTGTTGAAATTAATATATTACATTTCAAAATAGGCACTGCAATGACCATCCCAAGTAAATAACTACAACTTGAAAATTTTGTCAAAAAACCCATAGATGAATGGATAGAAGAATTGGGGAAGCATAACCTGGCATAGAGTAAAAATGAAAGACCTTGTACTCATATGGACACTATGAAGTGTTACATGTTGAAAAGGATGAAAACTGCTTCTGAATAGATTCAGAGGGCCAGGAAAAATGCTGCCTGAGACAAAACTTTAGTCCAACCTAGCACAGAGCTTCCTAGCACAAGGCTTTTTCATTGAAGGAGCAGGAGCCTTCTCTTTCATTTTTCAGAAACTTCTCCAGAGACATATAGAAGTAGACGGAGGCTAAACTTTAGAATATAGACATTCCATTGTCACTTGATTTAAAGGATGGGCTTAGCGATCATCACTGGGCAATAATTGTATCCTAACTTCAAATTGTAGTGATGTAGGAGGAAGAAATTTGCTGCCATCCCTACTCAGCAAAAGCATGTACTCCTTATAAAATAAAAGATATTTGAAAATGTCAGGGTAAAATAAATGTGTTAATTTTTCTTGTGTAACAAAAATATTTTTGTTATGTAACAAAAAATAATTTAAGTAAGCCTGAAGTTCTATCCAATAAAGTCATGTTTATTTTATCCAAGAACTTTTTTCTAATATTCTCATGTTTTTCAGGCCAACCATATCTCTTCTTTTCAAAGACATTTAGATTTTCTGCAAAGTTAATTTCAAAGCACTCACTATTCAGAGAATCAAGGGATATCTGAGAGAAAAGATACAGAATTTAGCTGCTGAGATATTATCACTGGGAGTTCCTGTGTTTATTGACTTGAAGATTAGGAGGTACTTACAATTCTAATTCATAGAATTTAGTCAAGTACATAGATTGCTTAAAGGAGAGATTTGCAGATTCTCCCACACTTACCAATAATTTTGAATCTTCATGTATGTGTATATCATTGGCATTTTACTTGGCTACATTGGCATTGGACAAACTATGTTTGCCTATAACTATAAATTTATTATTTGATCCTTAAAGTGTTTTATTTTCCTGACCAACAAAAATAGATACTGAAGCTCAGAAAATTTGGGAAGAGAATCCAGAGTCATGGAATTAATTGATTTTATGACCAGTAAAAGAACTCAGTTCATCTAATTCTAAATTTTGTTTTACTATATATCTACCACAACATTTCAGAAGCAAATTCCTCTATAAAGTCAGAGAATCAGTCCAGATGTTTTCCAATTATTTCCATGCTTATTAACCCATGGAAAAGTGATATAATCTGTGCCAGTAAAAATTCAACATGTTAGGTCCTTCGCATTAAGTCCCTCATAGAGAGAGGGCAGATTATAAGTTTAACTAAATGATCATTTAAAGTTATACTTCAGGCTCGGTGCCTGTGGCTCAGCGGGCTAGGGCGCCAGCCACGTACACCTAAGCTGGCGGGTTCGAATCCAGCCTGGGCCCACCAAACCACAATAATGGCTGCAACCAAAAAAAAAAAACAAAACAAAAATGGCCAGGCGTTGTGGTGGGTGCCTGCAGTCCCAGCTACTTGGGAGGCAGAGGCAGGAGACTCGCTTGAGCCCAGGAATTGGAGGTTGCTGTGAGCTGTAATGCCACGACACTCTACCCAGGGCTACAGCTTGAGGCTCTGTC
>CAUYON010015761.1:0-15696 GCA_963573935.1 Arctocebus calabarensis
CTTAATGATCAGAGAAATGCAAATCAAAACTACTTTGAGATACCATCTAACCCCAGTAAGATTAGCCCACATAACAAAATCCCAAAACCAGAGATGTTGGCGTGGATGTGGAGAAAGGGGAACACTTCTACACTGTTGGTGTGAATGCAAAGTAGTACATTCCTTTTGGAAATACATTTGGAGAATACTTAGAGATCTAAAAATAGATCTGCCATTCGATCCTATAATTCCTTTATTGTGTATATATCCTGAAGACCAAAAATCACTTCATAATAAACATGTTTGTACCAGAATGTTTATTGCAGCCCAAAACATAATTGCTAAGTCATGGAAGAACCCCAATTGCCCATCGACCCACGAATGGATTAATAAATTGTGGTACATGTGGTACATGTATACCATGGAATACTATGCAGCCTTAAAGAAAGATGGAGACTTTACCTCTTTTGTGTTTACATGGAAGGAGCTGAAACATGTTCTTCTTAGCAAAGTATCTCAAGAATGGAAGAAAAAGTATCCAATGTACTCAGCCCTAATATGAAGCTAATTTATAGCTTTCATATGAAGGCTAAAATCCAATTATATCATAGGAATACAGGGAAAGGGGAAAGAGAGGGGAGGGGAGGAGGGAGTATGGGTGGAGGGAGGGCAATTGGTGGGATCACACCTACGGTGCATCTTAGCAGGGTACTGGGGAAACTTACTAAATGTAGAGTATCAATGTCTTTATATAGTGATCAAGAAAATGCCATGAAGGCTATTTGTAACAGTACAATCAAAACATTTCTGAATGTATATGAATCGTGCCCTATGATTGCACCAATGTACAGAATTATGATTCAATAAAATTATAAAAAAAATAAACAAATTAAAAAAAAAAAGTAGTTAGGACTTTACTAGTTTTAGAAAGAGAAAGTTTATAATTCCAAAACAAACTTCGTTGATTGCGAGAAAGTACATTGTTCATCATTCATATATATTTTTTGGTATTTACTCAACACCTTAGGGAAATTTATAAACAGGAAACTTTTTAAGAAATTGAATTTTCATATTGGGAACTTGCAATTAATTGATATTTGACAGAGGTACTCTTATTACCTTATTAAATGTGACTTTAGTGAAATACATCAACAAAATACATCTGTTGCTGACATATGGGAGACATTTTCAGTACTTTTTTATAAAAAGCACCACCTCTGAAATTACTCATTTATATCAACCTGTCATCATCACGCACTGTAGTGCCTTTCTTTGAAGAAATGAATTTATATGCCATACAATTACATAGACCTGGAGAGTAATGTTAGTTAAATACTCCAAGATTACTTGCCATAAGGAATTAAACAATGTAAAGTAAAAACTAAAAAACACTTCTAAGCATCTTGGCAAACTTATTCCGAGTTCTATAGATTTTTGTTCTTCACCTGGATTGCTCTTGAAGAGATAAAAGCTCATATGAGTAACAGGGACCCAAGATTCACAGGGACCCGACAGGAAAAAATGTGTTACGTGCCTGCATAAAATAATTTTGAGGGAAAGGTAAGTTATCAACTTTTGACAGAAGACTAAAATGTGAGGTAATAAAGAAAAATATATTTAATTTGTTTTTAATTCAATTGCACGTTTAGATTAGAGAAATTAACTAATTTTTTTTTCTTACAATTTCAACACACTAACTACTTCATGGCTTCATGGAAGAAATGGGAGCTAAGGACAAGCTCCTAAGGGTCAGATCCTATGAAATGAGTAATTTCAGAGACGGGTACTTTTCTTAAAACAGAAGAAAGAAAACATTGGAACTAGCAAGGGCATTTTAGTTGGATTCTGAAGCAGTAAAAATCTAGTACATCAATATAGTTTAATCAGAAGAATAACGTAAACCGAATGACACGTGGAGAGACAAACCTAGAGACAAAGTGTAAGAATGTACTGTGGAAAGGTAGTATCAGAGACTGAGATGCCAGTTTATAACTGTTGTATTAATTCTATCAAGAAAATACAGTAACCTGATGTAGAAAAGATGAAAAAATAGACAAATATTATTTATAGAAATGTTACAAAAGAGAATACTTTTGATTTTATTTGGTTTTAGTAAGACAGGAGGAAAGTATGAATTTTCCATACTTACGGCTTAAGGGATCAGGTAGACAATGATGTGAAATATTAATATGGGACCATATGAGAAACAGGAATGTAACAGCTAAAGAGCCAATTAAACTTTGGACTAGTTGTGTATAAGATGAGAAGAAAATGGAACCTCAGAAAATCATAGTCAACTGAAAATACATAGTAGGGAAAAAAGAAGATCACACTGAAGAAATTGAGGATGAGCATTCAGAAAAATGAAATATGTTGATTCAGAGAGAGATGATTTTAACAATGAGGAAATGGTCAATAATGTTATGTGACATGCAATGTTCAATATTTTAAAATGTGAAATTATATTAGCATAAAGAAAGTTTTTAAGTGACCTTCTTGAACATATTTTACTGGAGAATATGGGACAAATCTTAAAAACAGTAAATTCTGTGTAGAAGTAGAATTCTTACAGGATGAACATATAATGTATACTTTGAAAGCAAAACACAGGACTGAATGTGAATGAATGATTGACCACAGTGTTAAAATAGAAATTTTCCAAGCAAAATGGAATATATGGCTATCTCAAAAAGTAAGATTAGCCCACATCACAAAATCCCCAAACCAGAGATGTTTGTGTAGATGTGGAGAAAAGGGAACACTTCTACATTGCTGCTGGGAATGTAAACTAATACGGTCCTTTTGGAAAGATGTTTGGAGAATACTTAGAGAGCTAAAAATAGACTTGCCATTCAATCCTCTAATTCCTCTACTAGGTATATATCCAGAAGACCAAAAATCACATTATAACAAAGATATCTGAATCAGAAAGTTTATTGCAGCCCAATTCATAATTGCTAAGTCACGGAAGAAGCCCAAGTACCCATCAACTCACGAATGGATTAACAAATTGTGGCATATGTACAACATGGAATATTATTCAGCCTTAAAGAAAGAGAAAGACTTTTCCTTCTTCACGTTTACATAGATGGAGCTGGAAAATATTCTTCTCATCAAAGTATCTCAAGAATGGAAGAAAAATTATCCGGTGTACTCAGCCCTACTATGAAACTAATTTATAGCTTTCATATGAAGGCTATAACCCAATTATAGAACAAGAATATGGAGAAAGGGGCAAGGGAGAGGAGGAGAGAGGGGAGGATGGGTGGAGGGAGGGTAATTGGGTCCACACCTACAGTGCATCTTAGAAGGGTACAGGTGAAACTTACTAAATGCAAAATATAAATGTCTGAACTTAATAACTAAGAAAATGCCATGAAAGCTATGTTAACCAGCTAAATGAAAATATTTCAAATTGTATATAAAACCAGCACATTGTACCCTATGATTGCATTAATGTACACAGCTATGATTTAACAAAAAAAAATTAAAGAAGAAAGTGTTTATATACCATTGGAACATATGTTACTTCACTAACAATTTTTTGTACATCAAATAGAAGCTAACATTTATTTAGCACTTAATTATAGGCCTACTTTAATAATTTAACATATAATAATTTATTCAGTCACTGTATGAATACTACTAAGAGCAGGTAGTATTAGAACGACATTCATTAAGGAGAGAGAATTAAGACAGGGATAGTTAAGTAAATTGCCTAAAATCACACAATCACACAGCTAATAAAAGAAGAATTAGGACTTGAACCCTAGCTGTCCAGTTATTTTGGGCATATTCTTAAAAACTACACTGCATTGTCTTGGGGCTCAGTTTGTTCTATGATACTGCACTCTGACATTATAATATGTGTGGCATTCATGAGTGTGTCTGTATAAGTGACACATTTTCTCAAACACTAAGTAATATAAATTGTGAAGAGCTAAATATCAAATAAAACTTTAGATGACTGGTAAATGACAACTGTGCACTAGAAATGAGGTGAGGAAAAAAATAAGTTGCTTAGACATATATTTTATGCACTTTAATAAAGTATTTCTGTGAAAATATAAACCAATGTACACCCATTATTGATTTTGTTCACCTACACCAAAGGACAATGGTATCAATAGCATAGAAGAGATCATTTTGATTTGGAAAATAAGAAATAAACCCTTACAAAAACCTACCAAATATATTTTATTTAGGGTTTGACATTGAATAGTGACATCCATTGTTGGTTCTATTCTTTCCATTTTGAATTTCCTTAGACTCAGAACAAGATAATAGATAAACAAACTGTGGGAAGTAAGCCCAATAAACCAGTGGGACAGCCTGTGTATGTAGTCTATTGCATTTAAATAGAAGAGTCAACCTTCCTAGACATTTAATTAGATCTGAGATATACACTCACACACACACACAAAAGAGAGAAGTGGAAATAAAGAAGGTTTCCATGGTTGTTAAATATAATTTTTCTTGAAAGGGTGGCTTCTCCAAAGTAAAGGGCAAACAATATAAATTGCACATGAATGAAAGAAAATTATATAGCAGATGCTAATATAATATCAATATACTTTAACAATATTCATTAAAATAAGCGGGGATGTAATTGGGAAAGTGAAAACCCAATTAACCTGCTTAACCTGCCTATTTAGGTTACAAGTTGCTAGCATACCTTGCATACAATTCCGGTATCATGGCAATACTTGGTGAATTCAAATTAACTTAAGAGTAAGACACATTAAAAAGTAAAACCTGCAATTCTGAAGTTGAAAATAAATCAGCATTCAATTAAAATTGACTAAATTCCAAGATTAAATATCCAATGTTAAAAAACATATTTACCACATACCACAGATTATATTTTAACGAGTATTTTAAAAAGCATTTCTGTTGTACATTATAAACGGAAAATGTCCTAGTAACATGCATGTATAAGATTAAGAGCATGTACTGAACTGTCCCTAATATATGACTTTGGCAACCCAAACGCAATACAGTTACTGTATTAAAAAGGACTGAAGAGCTTTCTTGAAGCATGAATTATACAAAGAGGCAGTGAGAACAGAGCTTTAGGTCCTTTTCTTCTCAAAAGACAAGTGTGAGCATCACTCTATTCTCAAAGAAATTGAGAAAAGTTCAGTGATAATTGCAAACATTCTCTTGAGGATGTGTCAAGGGGATCTTTATATTTGCAAATATATTAACAGAGATTATAATTTCTATTTAAATTCAATGCTTGGTCCGTTTCCAATTCCCACATGTCTTCAGCTGCACCTCATGACATCAGTGACTACCTGCGATGGTCAAGGACGTTAGAAAACTGACTGAAAGCTGGCAATTTATTCTACTTGAAACCATTTAATAGTTCCTAAACTGAAATGATATACACTTAATGTGATACGGAAAGCTGAGCAACACAAATAATAAAACAAAAATTATGACTTAGGAGACTGGCAGAAAATTGTTATAAGATCATCTCTCCCTGTTATTATGGGTAATTCGTCATTACCCATCTGTGTGTTCAAAACATACAAGACACAACACATTTCCTCCTGCTTAGCAATTGTACAAGTGCTTTTGTAAAATGGTAACTTATATTTTTACCAAAATTATATGCCATAAGAGCATGTCATTTATATAGAAAAGCATTTCACTTTTTTCCTTTCTTTTTGCTCCTTGTCAGCATCATACAATCTTACTATAGTACTATGTAAAAGGAAAACTTTTCAAAAGTAACTTCAGATAAAATATAAACTTTAAGAATCTCTCATCAAATCTAGGTAATTTTTAAGGAAGCTAGATTTATTTTTAAAAAGGTATTTCCATTATAATTAATAATTGCATGTGCATTTTACAAGTTATTTTGATGTTTTTGTGTGAATATTAAATATTCTAAGTTTTCAGTAGTTTACATAAGCTTACGACTGTACAAATGCATGCAAGACCAAGAGACAACTTTATATACAGTGCTTTAGGTAGTTCATATTTTAACGTTAATCCATTTGATTCCCATGGATTAATATTATTTACTACTGGCATGTCAATAGAGTGATCAATATTCTCACGTTACCTTGTCATTTATAAAATGCTGTCATTTTTGTTAAAGTAAAAATAAGACTCCTTGGCTTATAAAGCTTATTATAGACCTCTCTGTACTGAAAATTTTCACAAAGAATACGATAACTTCTGTAGATTTAGTTATTAATGTCTTTAAAAGGTAGTGAAGGGCGGCTCCTATGGCTCATCACTAGGGCGCCGGCCCCATATACTGAGGGTGGTGGGTTCAAACCCCGCCTCCGCCGAACTGCAAAACAGAAAAATAGCCGGACGTTGTGGCCGGCACCTGTAGTCCCGGCACTCTGGAGGCTGAGGCAGGAGAATCGCCTAAGCCCAGGAGCTGGAGGTTGCTGCGAGGTGTGTGACGCCACAGCACTCTCCCGAGGGCGATAAAGTGAGACTCTGTCTCTACAAAATAAATAAATAAATAAATAAATAAAAGGCAGTGAAAATCTCTTTTCATTTATTTTTCTGGAATACTAAACCTTCAATAAGGCAAATAGAATTTATTTGGAAGTGAATATTCCTATTTCATAAGACTGTTGGGTTTAACATATGTTATCTTGTCTTTTATTTTTCTCTGTAAGTTTTATAACTGTACATTCCTAGAAAAAAAATTTGGTAAATATTTTAGAAAATAATCTCGCTTATAATGTAATATCTTTCTTTCTAATGTAAACCATTTTAGATTCAAATGCAGCATTTAAGTCACCATTATCTAAGACTCACCCAATACTTGAATGATTTCTGGCTGGATAATGGCTTAATGCAGCACTTTCAGATATATTTACAAGACATAGTGGCACACTGTTTTATAGCTTCTATACTCAGAACATCTTGTTAATGTCATCCTTTTAGAAAGAAAAAAGAACTAAGCTAAAGTAATCATTTAAGTCAATTAACAATGATAAGTGAATACTAAAATATCTTTGCCCACTTCAACTATTATTTCGTTAGTCATGTAAATTTTACTATTGAATTAGTATTTAGTCAAAGGAGGAGCAGGACCAAGAGGGAAGAAGAATAGAAATTGTCACTTTGGTTGTTGTCGTTGTTAATGTCCCAGAGATTATTTGAAAATGGAGCTCTTACAGAAGAAGCACTTATCTTTAATTATGGAAATAAAAACACAGACTCACATATTCAATCTTCATTGGGAAGTAAAATTTCAAAACATAAGCTTTAGAAACAAAGATTATAAAATCTAATATTATCAGACTATTGCCAATTACATAAATTTTTTCTGTGTGTTTTGAATGTTAATACATTTTAATAAAATCTTTTATTAAAAAGAATGATATATTGATGGAGAGGCAAGGATTAGTTCAATTATTTAACCAGTATGTATGCATGTCTTTTAATTTCACATTATTACAGGAGTACATACATTTTGGTTATGTAATTTGCATTCGTACATTGTAAATCAAAGTTATAAGTGTGCCCTCCACCCAAAATATGTGCATTAAACAAAGTAGGTGTGAATTTACCGACACTCCTCCCCACTCTCACCTATTTTATGTCCATTAAGTTTTACTTCTGTATGTGCACATAAGTATTATTTGACTAGGTCCAATTTAGTCCTGAGTATATGTGGTGAATTTTTTTGCCACTCTTGTCATACTGAATTTGGAAGATTTAACCAGTATTTATTAAAAATCATGCACATGAAAGTGCTTTAGAGACTAGAGTTCAAACTACACATTACTTCCAAAATATTTATGTAAAAGTATAAAATCAGGAAATATCAAAATTAATAACAAATGTAAACAATGTGCTAAATATCACAGACATATTATGCATTAATACAAAAAAATTTGCAAAGTAAAATATCCTACAATGTAATTTCAAAAATTGTCAATGACAAATGACAATGCCTTGTTATACATGTATTATGTGTGACAGCAATAGGAAATAAAAATAGCAAATGTTAGCTTTAATATGTATCTCATACTTCATGTGAGTTGATATGTAATGTTGAAGTCCAATACAAATAAAATATTTTTGAGACCATTAAAAAAATTTTAGTATACCTAGAATTATTCAAGAAAAAATTAGGTCTTAACAGTTAAAAAACTCTAATATAACTAATGAAACCATACGAATTCTAGAGGTATGTAGGAAAAACTCTTCTAGATATCAGTATAGGGAAAGAATTTGTGACTAAGACTCCAAAGGCAGTCATAGCAACAGGAAAAATAAATAAATGTGATTTCATGAAACTATGAAACTTCTGCAGAGCTAACGAAATAATCAATAGAGCCAATAGAAAACCTACAAAATAGGAGAAGTACTCACAAGTCACACATCTGATAAAGGGCTAATATCCAGAGTCTGCAAAGAACACACACAAAAAAATCAGCAAGAGCACAGCCACTCTTTAAAAAGTAGGCAAAAGACTAAAAAACAGAAGTTTTTCAAATGATAGTAGACAAATGACCAATAAACATAGGAAATAATGCTCAAGATCACTAATCAGAAAGGAAATGTAACTGAAATGAGATATCTATCTTTACCCATGTTACAATGGTTTTTATTGTGAAGTTCAAAAACAACAGATGTTGGCATGGATGCATAAGAAAAGGAACACTTCTTGTGGCGCCTGTAGCCCAGTGGGTAGGATGCCGCCCAATATACTGAGAGTGGTGGGTTCGAACCAGGCCCCAGCCAAACTGCAACAAAAAATAGCCCGGAGTTGTGGTGGGAGGCTGAGGCAAGAGAATTGTCCAAACTCAAGAGTTGGAGGTTGCTGTGAGCAGTGACACCACAGCACTCTACTGAGGGCTACAGGGTGAGACTCTGTCTCAAAAAAAAGAAAGAAAGAAAAGAAATGGAACACTTCTACACTATTGGGGGACTACAAATTAGTACAGCCTCTATATAGAACTAAAAGTAGACCTATCATTCAATCCAGCAATCCCTTTACTGGGTATCTATCCAAAGGAAATAAAGTCATTTTACCAAAAAAACACCTGCATTCATATATCTATTGCAGCACATTTCACAATTGGAAAGATGTGGAATCCACCCAAGGGTCTGTCAGTTCATCAGTGGATTATGGGAAATGTGGTCTATCTGTCAGTCTGTCTATCTATTTAGCAGTCTATCTAAGCACATCCATACATACCAGGGAGTACATACTCAGCCATAAAAAGGATGAATTAATGCCTTTGCAACAATATGGGTGGAACTGAAGACCATTATCTAACTGATATTTGACAAGAATGAAAAAACACCACATGTACTTACTATTAAACTGGAACTAACTCATGATCATACATGTGCAAGAAGAATGTTAAATGTACTGGTAATCAAGAGGGGGTAGAGAGGAGGACAGGTTGGGCAAAACCTACCTAATCGGTACAAAGAATACTATTTTATTGGTGAGCACACTTATAACCATGACTCAATCATTACAGAAGTGATCAAGTAACCAAAACACATTTGTATCCCTTTAATATTTTGAAATTTAAAAAAATCCAATAACCAGAAGTGTCTTCTGAAAGAATAGAAATAGTTCACGAATACAAAATTCTAATCCCATTATTCTGATAAATATTGGGTCTGTGTTATAGAAAATAGTGAATGTATAAGGTAAGACCTGTTATCTGGCTATATAGCCTTAATTTTTGATTCAGATAAAGAGAAAAAAAACAGAGCCTAGAAGCACTTTTCCAAAAGGGGTTAGAAGACTTCAGATAGCATATTCAATTAACTATTTTAGACCAATAGTAAAAAAAATATATGTTTTGTTCATGTCAATGTCAGTAGTTTTTTTGTTTGTTTGTTTGTTTGTTTTTTTCTTGAAGGTAGGGTCTTGCTCTATTGCTCAGGCAGAGTGCAGTGCCTAGATCATCAGTCCCTGTAACTTCAAACTTCCAAGCCTGCTATGCTCCTGCCTCAGCCTGCCAAGTAATTGAACTAAACTAGGGGAGTGTTCCACCACTCTCCGCCTAACATTAGCACTTTGCTAAGATTTCTCTAATAGATGAACAAAGGCCAGAAGCACTCCATCAGTCACACACTGGAATGGGTAATTACCCAACTTAAAATAATAGCAACGCAATTGGGAATGTGCTTTATATTTCTTCTTTATATTTAAGATATAATAATATAATGTGAAATGTGTATTCGATAAGTATCTCCAATTTTAGGAAATTAAGCCCAGAGGTACTTAATGGAGCTTGACTACAATCACTACTATTGTGTACACATACAAAGATATTTTTTGATCACATGCCATCGTAGATAATGATGTACTATAGTTTTCCTCAATACTTATTTATCCTCCCCCATGCACTGAAAGAATGATCCCTTAAGCAAACAGTGGAACTAATCTCTCATGATTAATATGTGGAATCAAATATTAGAAGTGCGTGAATATGTTTGGCCTGAATCATGTTTACAGATTTTTAAACTGTTTATTGAGATATATTTCACATTCTAAAATATTTCCCTTTATATGAATATTATTTCTATGCGTTTTAACAAATGCATACAGCCATGTAACATCCACTCTCCTTAATATATAAAGCTTTTCCATTATAGCACATGGTTTCCTTTTGCCCCTCAGCACTCAATCCATTACTCCATCCCTTAAACTTGGCAATCACTGATCTGGTGCCTGATACTATCTATATTCCTTTGGGTAAATTCCCACAAAAATGACATCATATTGTATACATAACCTTTGAATTTGAATTCTTTCACTCAGCACATTACATTTGAGATTTAATTATGACTATATTGGTAGAATATATGCTAGTAGCCATAGTAACCATATAGTAACTAGTTACCATAGTTATTCATAACTATGACTTCAATAAGAAAATAAATTTTTTATGTGTATCAACCTGGCATTTTGTTTGTTTTCTGTTATTGTGAATAAAGTGTTATAAAATCTGTGAACATGTTTTATGTTATGATAATGTTTATCTTCCTTGGAGGATGTACTTATAAGTTGGATTACTGGGTCATGTAGTATTTTATCATCAACTGTAAAGAAATCATCAGACTATAAAGAAATTATCAGACTGTGTTCTAACTTGTTCTAAATCTTCAGCAGCACTTGTCATTGTTAGATATTATGTTATTTTATTACATTTCCAAAGAGATGTGGCGAGATCTCACAATGATTTTAATTTTAGTTTCCTACATGAGTTGTGATATAATCATAAGTTAACATATTTTCAAGGTTAAGCGAGAAATTTTTAAATTGATAACACTAGAAAATCAGTTTTCTATTTATTAAGAAGGAATAGATTAGATGATGGGTTGGCCGCCAGCTACTTATGTCACAAACACTTATAAGTATCTTGTTACTATTTGGCTTTTCAGTTTTAAGGTTTGATATACTTTAAAAATATACAAAAAGAATGACCATTTCTTAGACATTCTCAGTTCTCACCATGGTTTCTCTCACCATGATTATTTGTCTAGACTAATAAAACAGCATCCTGTAGAGGAAACTGAGCCCTGATCTGTAGCATAAGACTTGCTTGAGAGACCTGGAGAATCACGAGAATGACATGTGCGTTATGCACGTGCAGGAGATGAGAAAACTGGCCTCCAAGGGAGAATGTGGATGTGAGGTGAGGCAAGACCAGGCCTACTGGTTATGGTAAAGATTCTCTAGATTCCAAAGGTCTCTTGATGCTAGAGGCAGAGGTCTTGCTTAACATCTGAGATTTTGCAAAAAGAAGCTGGAGACATTCTGTCTGACACTTCAGATGTTACCCCCTTTTAGTGATGATGTCTGATAAGTTACTTGTAACTACTTTTTCCTGCTTTTTGATAATAAATATGAACCCAAGGTTAACTCAGTAGGGCTCCTCCCTGAGGTCCTCGGCCCCCCTGACACAGACTTTACGTCAAGGCTCTTCATTCCTGCCACCGAGATTCCCTAATCTGGTGACCCCACACCCCTTCATCATCCTAAGAGTACTCTTCACTTATGCCCTAGAGTTCTGCTCTGACCTACATCTTCACAGGTACAGGGATCACTGTTTAGCCCAATAGCTTCCATTTCAAAGGGAGAAAGCCAGATCTTTAATGGCACAAATATCCTTAAGTGGACATAATTCCTAAAACTTTCAGCCTTCAGGAGTAACTATTGTGATTATAGTGCATATAACAGATTGGAAGAGGAGCCATTGAATAAGAAAAAAATGTGAAAATAAATGTAGTGATATAGGCATAAGAGAATAAAAATATATTTTAGAATGAAGTCAGCTAAATGCAAGAAAATGAGAATATATTGTGGAACAAGTATTGGTAAGAGATTTTATATAAAAGGTAGAGCTATTAAATATAACTCATAATTATTAATGTACTAATATAGTCAGTTATTTTATACCTATTGTTTTAATACCCACTATGAAGGTAATGTGTATACAAAGTGGCCATACAGTTCATGTGCAATTAAAAATATCATGCAAAATTGCATACAAACTTCATGGACACCCTGTATAAGACAAAATGTCTGCTATCAATTAGCTTGTGGTCCACGTGAGTTGTACCAATACAGAGAGTTAGAGAGTGATGTGTGGTAGGTAGCTCACCTAACAAAGGGAGAGGACTCAAGATCTACCCTGCAGAGGAGATAATAACCAAGCTGAAAAAAGAGCAACATAAAGTCTGATGATGTGAACCAGGCTTAAAGTACTCGTGGAATTCACAGAAAGAGGTACAAAAGCATGGGGGCAATGCACAACACGAGATCCAGGTTCAACATGGGGAATGTACACTGTTAATAGATTAGGAGATTGCCTAGCAAATTGTATATAGTTACTTTTGAACTTGCATAGATGTCAAGAACTGTTACTCATTTAAAGAAAATTTATGGTAGAGAAAAAAATAAATGGATGAGTTAGTAACAACGACACATAAGGAAATTGAGAATAACGAGAAAAGGCTTGGCGCCTGTGGCTCAATGGGCTAAGGCGCCAGCCACGCACACCTGAGCTGGCGGGTTCGAATCCAGCCCAGGCCCGCCAAACAACAATGGTGGCTGCAACCGAAAAATGGCCGGGCGTTGTAGCGGGTGCCTGTAGTCCCAGCTACTTGGGAGGCAGAGGCAGGAGACTCGCTTGAGCCCAGGAAATGGAGGTTGCTGTGAGCTATAATGCCATGGCACTCTATCCAAGGTGACAGCTTGAGGTTCTATCTCAAAAAAAAAAAGAGAATAACGAGAAAAAGGAAAAAATTATGATATGTAATTTTTTGTGTGTATACATATACATATACAAATATTAGTTAATGCAAAGTAACTCTTAACAAACCAATGGATAATTCAAGTTTATCAAAGAAGTAAATCTTGATGAAAATACTGGCCTCTTTCTAAATTGTTGTATGTTTAAAATAAATGCAATCAAAATATATTTCTAATTAACTTCAGGTGATTCAAACCAAGACTAATTAAAATATTTTATTTCAGAAGGTATTATTAGTTTTAAAAATTCTTGAAGGTACTATGTCCAAAGAGTGACAGTTTCTCAGATTAAAGATTGAGGTTCAAACTTTACTTTTTATGCACTTAATATGTAAAGGTATCCACAGAAAGCCATGAAGTAAAAAACTGTAATATTTTAAATCAATCACATACATTCTCCATAGTAATTATTGAAAAATTATTCGATAGTTAAAAGATTTCTAATTTTTAAAATATTTTTAGTTTAATTAAGTCCCATTTGTTTATTGTTGCAGTTGTTGCGATTGCCATGGCAGTCTTCCTCATAAAGTCTTTCCCCAGGCCAATATCTTCCTAATGTTTTTCAAATTCTTTCTTTGAGGATTTTCATGGTCTCATGCCTTAAATTTAAACCCTTTATCCATTTCGAATCAATCTTTGTAAGGGGACAAAGGTGCACATCCAGTTTCAGTTTTTTACATACAGATATCCAATTTTCCCAGTATCATTTATTGAATAGGGAGTCTTTCCCTCAGGGAACACTCTTGTTTAGTTTATCGAAAATTAGATAGCTATAAGTTGTTGGTTTCATTTCCAGGTTTTCTATACAATTCCAAGTATCTATGTCTCTATTTTTGTGCCAGTACCATGCTGTCTTGACCACTATGGCCTTATAATACAGCCTAAAATCTGGTATGGTGATACCCCCAGCTTTGTTTTTATTACTAAGGACCGCCTTAGCTATACGGGGTTTTTTTCTGGTTCCATACAAAGCGCAGAATCATTTTTTCCAGGTCTTGAAAGTAGGATGTTGGTATTTTAATAGGGATGGCATTGAATCGGTAAATTGCTCAGGGAAGTATAGACATTTTAACAATGTTGATTCTTCCCAGCCATGAGCATGGTATGTTCTTCCATTTATTCAAGTCCTCTACTGTCTCCTTTCTTAAGGTTTCATAATTTTCTTTATAGAGGTCTTTCACCTCTTTTGTTAGGTATATTCCTAAGTATTTCAGTTTAATTAAACTGAAAAGCTTCTGTACAGCCAAGGAGATAACAACCAAAGCAAATAGACAACCTACCCAAAGGGAATGGATATTTGCATATTTTGAATCTATAAAAGTTTAATATCTAGGATCTATACAGAACTTCAATTAATCTACAAGCAAAAAACCAACAATTCTATACATCAATGGGGGAAAGAGATGAATAGATTTTTCTCTGAAGATGACAGACAAATGACCAGTAAACACTTGAAAAAAATGCTCATCATCCTTAATTATTAGAGAAATGCAAATTAAAACTACCCTGAGATACCATCTAACTCCAGTGAGAATGGCCTATATCACAAAATCTCATGATTGCAGATGCTGGCGCAGATGTGGGGAGAAAAGAACTCCTTTACACTGCTGGTGGGACTGCAAACTAATAAAACCTTTTTGGAAAGAAGTATGGAGAAAGCTCAAAGAACTCAACCTAGACCTCCCGTTTGATCCTGCAATCCCATTGCTGGGCATCTATCCAGAAGAAAAAAAAAGCTTTTATCATGAAGACATTTGTACGCGGCTGTTTATCGCTGCCCAATTTACAATTGCTAAAGTGTGGAAACAGTCTAAATGTCCTTCAACCCAGGAGTAGATTGGTAAGCTATGGTATATGTATGTAATGAAATATTATGTACACAATTATGATTTAATAAAATTATTAAAAAATAAAAATAAAATAAAAAAAGAAATATTACTCAGCCATCAAAAATAATGGAGACTTTGCTACATTTGTAGTAACTTGGATGGAAGTGGAATATATTATTCTTAGTGAAACATCACAGGAATGCAGAAGCAAGAATCCTATGTTTTCAACTTTGATTTGAGGACAATTAATGACAATGAATGACACAGTGGGGCATTGGGGAAGGAGAGAGCAGACAGAGAAGGAGGTAGGGGGTGAGGGAAAGAAAACCAAAAAAAAAAAAAAAAAGAAGAAGAAAGAAAAGAAAATAGTATCTAACTTTTATATAAATTGGATTCAATTCTGCCTAAAGTATATTACTTAAATATTAATTTTGTAATTCAGCTTCTCAATATGTTGTTCAGGATATTGCATCCTCATCTATAAGTGAAACATGTTTGTAATTTCTCTTTATAACAATATATTTTCTCCAATTTCAATATCAGGTGTATCCAGATCAAGTAGAATGATACTGAAATATTTCTTTTTTTATTGTTTATAAGATTTCTGGAATTGCTTGTTTT
>CAUYON010015762.1:0-47368 GCA_963573935.1 Arctocebus calabarensis
ATGTATACCATGGAATACTATGCAGCCTTAAAGAAAGATGGAGACCTTACCTCTTTTGTATTTACATGGATGGAGCTGGAACATATTCTTCTTAGCAAAGTATCTCAAGAATGGAAGAAAAAGTATCCAGTGTACTCAGCCCTAATATGAAGCTAATGTATAGCTTTCATATGAAGGCTAAAACCCAATTATAGCACAAGAATATAGGGAAAGGGGAAAGGGAGAGAAAACTTTTTTTAGTAATGCAATGGGATTCTCTGAAGTGGTGCACGGCCAGGTGGGTGGAGATACCCCCGGCCGCAGCTGAGAGCCAGGTACAGGTGGAGAGACGCGGGAGCTTCTGTTGAAAGATGCTCTGGCAGGTGTACTTAGCTCTGGGCAACTGCATCGGGAGGGAAGAAGTTTGAGTTTGCTGAGACCAGAGTCTGACTCTGCCTTCTGAACTTGACCAGATAGCTGCTTCTCAGGAGCCCTCAGATTAGAAGACAGGACATTAATATTGGGTTGTGGTCTATGGGTGCTAAACTGCCCATGGGTGCTTAGAAGGGCTCGGAGCCCTGAGCCAAGCCTCTGTGCTTTGAGAGCGCAGTACCTCACATTCTGTAGCATGAATTAAGAACCAAAAAAGAAGGACCAGTTCTGAGGGAATCAGAGTACTGAGGATTATTTAACCACAATGTACTACTTGTGAGGTGGGAAGATGAGCGATGTATAAAAGTCTCTGTGTGAATGCATTTAAAGAGGGGGGACTACTGTTTACTCATTCATGGGCAAATGACTGAAGGCACAGGTGTGGAAGAGCTGAGGTTCTCCTGCAGACAGTCCCCCAGGGTTATCAGGGGTGGGATCCAGAAATCACCAGCTTTAAGCCGCAGCACTATGGTTCGGTGATGGAATGCAGGCATAGGCTTTGAAGTTGAACACGCTTGGCTTTTCATTTCTGTTCTCCTGTTGTTGAATCAAACAGAAGTGGGCAAGTTACTTAAGGGCTGCAAGACTCAGTTTTCTCCACGATAAGAGAGGATTCATGGAGGGCTGAGTTAGGGACAGAGGAGTTAATCATACCCTTTTGCTCTTCACCAGCAGATTGGGAATCAGTCAAGTAGATGAAAAACTTGGACAAAAAGATGAGGCTTATTGCTTTTGGCATTAAGTTAGAGAATATAGGTTGGATCTTCAGCTAAACTTGGTATTCCTAATGTCCCTAGAATGGCAAATGACTGAAGGCACTGGGAGAACTGCCCCCTCATCTTGCACCCTCTCACATGGTACACACACCTACTTGCACACGCATACATGTACACACACATGCACACACATGGCATGGGTATTTCCAACAATGACAAGCAGAGATTCTCTCATGGGAACATAATGAGAAGGGAATATGAGTCTAAGCTGACGATGACGAAGGTGAGTCAAATAGCTACTGGTCCCTTTTACTTACAGTAATATTATTTTATATATATTGCTTTTCATCCCTATGTATGTCTAAAGGAATGAATTTATAAAGCACTTCTCTTTTTTCAAGGGAAAGCAAAACAAAACAAAACCACAATGACAAAAAAGAGAGAGAAACTCCCAGTTATTGTACATTTCCTTCATTTCCTGCTGTCTTTGTGTTGCTTTTCACAGGGACCTAAAAACAGAAATTGATACCCATGGTTTCAATCTCTTTAGTCATGGCATGTGGATGCTTTTCGTGCCAAGAGATCCAAGCCTGATACCCAAGCAGCCTTCAAAGAGCTAGTCATTGTAGAGGCTGATATTCTCCACTGTGGGTGGAGATGCCTATTAAGGCCAAGATATTCCAGGCTTACTTCTAGAACTCTAGGACCTATAGAATCGCGCTCAGGGTATCATGGGGTTTAAAAGGGCTATTGTGGAATTCCAGAAATAACCTGTCACCTGGAATTAGAGTACATAATCAAATGCCATCTCTACTATGTGCTAGCTAAGTGACTTTAGGACAATTCGTCCCTACATCTCTCAGTCCCATTTTCCTCACCTACAAAATGGAGCCCATAACACCTCTCTTACAGGGTGTTGGATAAGAGCATATTAACTAATTGTATTTCAGATCTTGACAATAGTAGGTACTGAAATGTGCATCCCACACAGGGATACATTAACACAGGCTCATCCAATTGGCTTCCCTGTTCATCTGACCCTCCATAACCTGAAGGGGAATGATTTCAGGGAAATACAGGACAGGCCATCATCCAAGCACAGGCAGCAACATTTGGGCTACAGAGTCTTTTCTCCATGATATTATAACTTCATCTAGAAATGACCCAAATGCCTAAACTAACACAAAAATTAATGACAGCATAAAAGATTTGTTTTGTGTGTTTTTAATACCTGAAAGGTTAGCCTATGTTATATTTGCTATAAAATGTATGATATCAACTCATGTTATCAATCAGAACACTTTCTTCCCATAAAGAAAATTATTAGGAAAACAAGGAAGCAGATTAACAAACAACACCTGTGCAGGCTGAGTTAGGTGATTGGAAGTGGGTTAAAGGGAGACAGCTGGGTATAACATGTGTTTGGAGGTAAGGCCTGAGTCAAGGGTATGAGCCAGGACAGGAAGGAGGCAAGGGCGTGAGTCAAGGACAGGAAGGAGTCAGGATGAGCAAGTCTCCAGTTCGAAGTAGTGAGGCCCCGTCAGGGAGATGAGGGCCCTGGAGCGTGTTGCAATGAACAAAACTGAGGATGTATTAAAGTGGAATTTATTTGTCCCAAGCTAAAGTGAAAGAGTAGATGAATTTAAAATATCTAAAGGACATCTATATCTATAAACAACTGGAACTATGTTTGAAACTTGAGTGATTTGGAAGTTGTTGGCACAGAGAAAACAAGCAAAGCCATCAGAATGGGTGAGGTCATTCAAAGGTCTTGGGTAAGAGCTAAAATTCCTGGGGCAACGGAAGTGAACAGGGAGACCAGTCTTTTAATAATGGAAAAACAAACACCGCATATACTCACTATTAAACCCATAAGCACCAATGTGCATAGAGAGACATAAAACTTGGAAATTAAGCAAGGGGAGGGGTGAGGAGATAGGTAAAAACCTAGCTATTGGACATAAGGAATGCCATCTGGGTGACGAGTATCCCTGTAACCATGACTCATGTTATTGGAGTGATTCATATAACCAAAAATATTTGTGCCCCTGTAATACTTTGAAATAAAAAATTGAGAGCAGAAAAGTCATAAAAATAAACTAGGGGGGATGTCTAAAGGCCTTGATATCATGGCAGACAAGGTTTTCAAAAAGAAGGGATAATCAACAGTTTCACACACTCTTGAATGGGGAAGACAAAAGAGTTCTCTGGTTTTGATAATTAGGGAGTCATCATGGGCTTAGAATATTTACAAATGTCAGTGTACCCTGGTTTGACGAGTGGATGGACGTGGGGTAAAGGCATTGATACTGTTTAAGAAGACTGGGATTCAAGAAAAAAATTGAAGAAAAAGAGTCTCTGGGTTTTTTTGGTTGGTTTCTTTTTTCTTTATAAAAAGAAATTGAGACTTGAGCATGTTTATAGGTCGAAGCAAAGAAGAGTGGAAGAGATTGAAGATTTGCAAGTGGAAAAGAACCAAGATCCTGAAGAAACTGGAAGAGTGGAGGGCAAGAGAGAGCAGGAGGGAAGTCTGGATGAGGAGATTCACCTGATTTCCCTCCAGGGAGCCTACAGGGAGCCTCTGAGGGGGAAGGGCAAGGATTGGGACAGTCCTGCAGGGAACCAGTAGGGAGATCCCCAACAGTAGCAGGAACTCAAGCAGTAATAGCTCAGCTGAGAGTAGGGGCACAGTGAACTTCACCACTAGTTAGCTCTTGGCTTATTTCCCCTAACACTCCCCCCATTTTATTTATACAGCATGCTAGAGTTGCCAAGGTCAGAATTTGTTTTCCAGGGATCTACTTTGTGGTTGCATAAGGAACCATGTACATTTTATTAACAACCATTCTCCTAATCATATTGACAATCATAATTTCTTCTCATGAAATATTTCCTGCAACAGAAAGGCATAGGTTTCTGGGCTCCATACATTCTTTACTGCGAAAATTGTTTTTGATTTTTTAGGGAGTCATTGCTTATGTTGAATCTTGGGATTAGTTTTTGATCATTATTCTAACCACCTCTCTCTCTTTTTTTTTTTTTTTGTTTGTTTTCTATTTGGTCATCTTTTAGTGGTCATCTGGGAGACCCAAACATCTCACAAATTACATTTATTCACTGATGAGCAGCAGGATAAGAAGGAAGAAAAGATATGAGAGGAATAAAAAAGAATAGTTTGGTTGGTTTAATGACATGGATGTCAAGGAAGGAGATGATAATGGCTTCAACAATTACTCATACAATGCCCTTTTTCCTTTCAGTAACAAATATTTATTGAACACCCGTGTGCTGGGCACTCAGCTGGGTGCAAGGGATACAGTGTTGAATAAACAGATCTGTAGGTCCCAAAGCTTTTAGTGTCCAGCAGAGGTTAATATTTTCAACTGTGGCATATTAATCTCAATTTGTCATTCCCTTGGAGCTCATATCCGTATTTGTAGAGGCGAAGCAAGATGGATAGTGATAACATTCCACACAACAGTGGTTTCAAAATTCTGGTCCATGAACTGATGCTGGCCAATGATGAGGCCTGGAACCTGGGGAGGAATGAGAAAAATTAGGAGAACAAAGGCAGTGGGAGGTCATTATGTTAACAACTGTCCTTCAAGCTGAGATTATGTCTTCTCTATCTTGGTGAAGAAAAAATGCACCTCCTATTTTTAAGAATTAAGGATGAGTGAAAGTAGACATTTTTGCTTGGCAAAATAAAAAATGTGCTACCTAATTCTTGTCCTTTATTTTTCTCTTAAATTTTACTAGTGTATAAAACTCAAGGATGGGAAACGTCTGTTAAAAATGATCCAGGCTACCCCTTTTTGAGGGGAAAAAGAAAAAGAATTTCGCACTTGACCCAATCTTGGTAGGTTTGGGGCCATAGATCTGATTTACCTGATATTTATTCAGCGCCCCCCTCTTCCCTTCCCCTGGATAGAGTATGGATTCTGCCAAAATTTCTGCCCCCCTCTTCCCTTCCCCTGGATAGAGTATGGATTCTGCCAGGAATCTGAAGGGTGCCTGTAAATATCTCCATTATTCAGTCCCCGCCCCCCACTTTCCCTCCCCTGGATAGAGTATGAATTCTGCCAGAATTTACCAGGAATCTGAAGGGTACCTGTAAATATCTCCATTATTCAGCCCCTCCCCCCCACTTCCCTTGCCCTGGATAAAGTATGGATTCTGCCAGCAAACTTACCAGGAATCTGAAGGGTGCCTGTAAATATCACCATTTAATTGCTAATTATGGCCCAACCCACAAATGTTCTCAAGGCATCTTAAAATCATAGCTGTCGCTTTAACCCTAAGGATAGAAGACATAAATTTGAAAGACAAGACTAAGGTAAGTGACTCAAGGCAAATGAATATAAACAACACCCAAGCTTCTCAAGAAAAAGAAGTTCTTACACTTCCCTGCTGAATTGCGGGATTCCTTCATTTTCTCTGGCTCTTTGTCTTTCTTAGCATTTGAAGATGGGATTTCAAGGAAAAACTGAAAATTGGAGTTACACTTGACTAAGTAATTATTTTTTTAAGCTTTATAACTCAAGATGGAATGGTAGTGGGGGAGTGGCGGGGACGGCGGCGACGGTTAGACTTGATGCTCTGTGAAGCTGGGGTCCAACCGTCCTGACCTGCCACACTTGGACGGAGTCAGTTTCCTAGGCTGCCATCGTGACAAGGTACTACAACTGGGTGAATTAAAACAAGAGAGGTTGTTTCATTGTACTGGAAACGACAAGTACAAAATGAAGGATCTGGTGGGGCCATGCTGCCTCTGATCACTATAGGAAAGAATCCTTTGGCTGTTCCTGCTTCTTGGAGTTCCACTGGAAACCCCTGGTGTCCCTTGGTCAGCTGGGGACTGTGCCCGTATCGGCCTTCATCCTCATGGGGCCTTCTTTCCCACTTGTCTGTTCTCTTCTTATTAAGAGCACAAGTCATACCAGATTAAGTCTCGCTGTTCCAGCATGACCTCACCCCAACTAATTACATCTGCCAAGGTCCTATAGCCCAGTGTTTATTTTTCAACCTTCTTTAACTGATAGTACACTTGAACCTATAGTTAAACTTCGATGGCATATTTATGTTGATCAAAAAAAAGTAGAGTAAAAAAATATATATTTACTGTGCTTTGAATGTCTTTTAAGCATAATTGAATTAATGATCTTTAAAACATTTTTCGGCACACCTAAGATCCTCTCACAGCACACCGGTTGAAAATCACTGCTGTTAATAAATAAGTTCATAGTTTGAGGTACTGGCGGTTATAATTTCAACGTATCTTTTTTTTTTTTTGAAAGGGGACATGATTTAATCCATTACAAATGCTGAATAATGAACATATGAATAAATAAATGATTCTTAGAACCACCACTGGTTAGGACTTTGGCTGTGGGGATGACAGATATTACACAGGGAAGTATGTATTTTCCTTACTGCTGAATGCAGATATAGATATAGACAGACTTATACATACATGTATGTGTGCAAATGCATTTCTATGCATAATGGTTAAAATCAGAGTATTTAACATGTGACTTTGAAAGATGTAACATGAATTTCAAAGTAGTAATAATTAAACTTACTCATGATCTTCCAATGGCTCACACTCATGAGATTTTCCCTTATTGAAAGATTCCACTGAGGCTCGGCGCCTGTGGCTCAACGGGCTAAGGCGCCGGCGACATACACCTGAGCTGGAGGGTTCGAATCCAGCCCAGGCTCGCCAAACAACAATGACAACTGCAACCAAAAAGCAGCCGGGCATTGTGGCAGGTACCTGTAGTCCCAACTACTTGGGAGGCAGAGGCAGGAGACTTGCTTGAACCCAGGAGTTGGAGGTTGCCATGAGCTGTGATGCTACAGCACTCTACCCAACAGTTGAGGCTCTGTCTCAAAAAGCAAAACAAACAAAATTCCACTGATACCAGGAACAATCAGTGTGCAATGGGACAATTTCTTCCTAAAATGATCAGGTATTTCCAAGGCTGAGAGGACCTCCATAGAGATAAGTGGCTCCTTTTGTAGGAAATGGGGCCCATTCTTCTAAGAGAAAGACGAAGACCATCTCTCTTCAGCATCTGGCTTAGCCCCTCCCTTGAGAGACTATTTAAAGCCTAGGAAGAAATTTTACTGATTAATTAAAAAAAAAAAAAAGTTTCTTTGTGCAAAAAAAGCTTCTGTCTCCTGAACTTGGATTTTTCAAGAGAAAGAACAAAGCAGACTCACATTGTTGCCACCTTGACCTTTCTTAGAGAGACCGGCTGAGAGGCAGGACGTGTTAAGGGGTGTGGGTCTGTTCTTTACTCCTCGGAACACTGTGGAAATTGGGGGCAGGGTTTAGTGGGAGCTGTGGGAGCTGTTTTCCAGTCTTCAGCCCCTGATGAGTCTTGGGTGTGTAATCTTCACATTCGTCTCCTTTTATTTTAATTAATTAATTTTCAAGATGGAATCTCACTCTGTTGCCCCAGCCTAGAGCACTGTGGCTTCAGCGTAGCTCCCAGCAAACTGAAACTCCTGGGCTCCAGGGACACCCTGCCTCAGCTTTTAAGTAGCTCAGACTACAGGCCCCCTACCATCCTGCTCAGCTACTTTTTCTATTTTTAGTAGAGACAGAGTCTCACTCTTACTCGGGCCGATCTCTAACTCCTGATCTCAAGCAATCCACTGGCTTCAGCCTCCCAGACTGCTAGGATTACAGGTGTGAGCCTCTGCACCCAGCCCATGTGTCACTTTTCAACCGCGCTTTCTTCTCAAGCCCTCCCTATTCCACTTGTTCACATACGTAGCTGAGCAAAGGTGCTGGTTTGTTTCTGTCCTTTGACTCCAGCTAGAACAAAGGAAATGGGAGGTTGCTGGCACAGCACACGTGCCTGATAAGCTTTGATTTCCTAGCATGCAACACCCACATCCCGGGGCCACCTCTATCTACCTGCCATCTCCCCTCCAAACCTCTGGCAGCCTTGTCAGCTTAAATGCAGAGCTCTTGTGTCATCTCAACACAGCAAGAAGTCACTCCTCAGCAGCAGGCCGAGGGTTCTAGACTGTCATCTTATTAAGAGCGAAAGGAAATTGTGATTTAAAGGAAGGCACTGAATTTTCCAGCAAGGAGCGGAAGCATAACATTTCTTCCACCCCCTTCTTCCTCCCCTCCCCGCCGCGGACTCACCACTTCATGGAAATTTGGCTTCTCTGGGTCCTGATCATTCCTTTGTGCTCAGATACTGTGTCAGAGTCTTTCTTCTCAAAGAGATATTCCTTAACAAGAAATGCATTGAAGTTGAGGAAGGGAGCAAATTGATACTTGTTTGTTAAGTTTGGTAAAGTAAGAAAAATGTGTTCTCAGCACAGGATGGTGCGTGTTCAGACCCCGCTCATTGCCACCCCCAAAGCCACCTCCCCAGCCCTCACCTCCCTTTCTGGTGACTCATGCCCTGCGCCAGCACGACGCAGGGCCAGCCTGACAGAGAAGCTTTTCATGTGATCACAGGGGACAGGCTGGCTCAGAAACACAAATACAATTCCCTGACAAGGAATACTGTTTCAAAGTAGTGTTCTGTGTAAGGAACAGTGTACATCTTGATATACGTCTCGGAATAGAATGCTCAGTGGGACTCAGCGCCGCATATTTTGTTTAGTAATAACCATGTGTAACACTGTCTGATGATAAATAACTGCAATTTGCATGATATTCGGGGCTGTTAGATTGTTTTCTTTTTGTTTTACAAGCAAATTGCATTTATCTTTCACTTTTTTTTTTCCAGTCCAAATATCCCTCTGCCACTTAAATGAAGACCACTTCAGTTTACAATTTGTTACCCCTCCTGACTATTGCAGCAAGCAGTGTTAAGAGCGAGGAGACCCAGGCCTTTTCTAAGGGGCTCATCTTTGGATCTGGTACTGGTGTATGTTGGTGGTGACACTGTATGAAGCAGCTTCCTTCCCATCAGGAATCATCCCTGTGTTCACAGAGCTTGTACCTAAGTAAACACCTATAGTTGTGGGGACAGATGGGCAGAAGGTGGGTGGGTATCCATTCCATGATGCATTGTCTTACCTGGTTTGCGTCTTTGTGCGTTAATTGAGCAGTGTAGACACAACAATTGTGCATTATCATTTTGCTATCTCGCACACTGCCACGTCCATACTGAGCACTCACCTAATTTTACACGAGTCAGTTCCTCAAATGAATAGGAAGGCCATTTGGGATTCAATGCAGACTACCAATGCATATGCAAGTATAATATTGTGGCAATTCCATATCTGTAGTGACTTCCTAAGCGTTACCGTGAAGGGGTAATACAGTATCAAGGGAACAGTTCTACTAGTCAGTTTCTGAGCTGCAGTTTCTTCTTGGGTAACATGGGAGTCACAGTTCTGTTTCACAGTGTGTGTGTGCAGTGAAACAGTGCATGGAAAGTGTTCAGCATAGCGCCCCTGGGACAGGACAGTAAGAGCTCATTCAGTAGAAGCTAATTGGTGTCATTATTATGGATAGCTATAAAGATATCCTCTCTTCCCACCATTTGAGCCTACTAAAATTATTGATAGGTCTGAGGCCCAACGACCTTCACGCTTTCCATCTAGATTCAGGCTACATCAGGGCAAGACCCAGGTTGTGGGAAAGGAAGGGAGGGCTTTGAGCACTTCAGCTAGATCCCTTGAACAGGGCAAGAGAATTATTAGGGGATGTTTATTTACTCTGTGCTGGACTCTGGAGTACAGAGATACTTTATGGGTTATTCTCTTTAATCTCTATGAAAATGTTCTGAGGTAGGTACTGTCATCTCCTTATAGATAAGGAAATTTAGGAACAAGACGTGTGCAAAACTCATTTAAAGTCACACATTAAGTAGACCACGAATCCAGGCATTCATGGTTATGAAGTCTAATTCAGGGGTCCTCAAAGTACGGCCCGTGGGCTTCATGCAGCGGTGTGAATTGTATTTGTTCCCATTTTGTTTTTTACTTCAAAATAAGATACGTGCAGTGTGCATAGGAGTTTGTTCATAGTTTTTTTTTTTTTTAAACTATAGTCTGGCCCTCCAATGGTCTGAGGAACAGTGAATAGGCCCCTTGTTTAAAAAGTTTGAGGATGCTTGGTATACTGTGGATGAATGTTGGAAATATTGTATTACATGAAAGATGCCAATTATAAAAGATATTACATATAAATGTAATATGATTGTTCCATTTATATGTAATATCAAATTCATATTCCATTTATGTGTAATATCCAGAACAGGCAAATTTATGAAGACAAAAAAAAAAATTAGTGCTTGGCTAGAGCCAGGGCGTGGGAGGTGGGTGATAGGGTGCTTGGGGAGACATGGGGAGTGATTGCTAAATGATGTGTGGGTTTCTTGTTGGGGTGATGAAAATGTTGTAAATGTGATTGTGCTTGGTATGGTGGTATGCACCTGCAATCCCCTCTACTTGAGAGACTGAGGTGGGAAGTTCTTGTGAGCCCAATGGTTGAAGACCAGCCTGGGCAACATAGCAAGACCCTGTCCTTAAAAAAAAAAAAAAAAAGTTATGGTGATTGTTATATTGCTCTGAGTATATTAAAATCCATAGAATCGTATGCTTTAAATGGTCCAATGCAGCAATTATACATTGATAAAGCTGTTATAAAATTATACAGAAAGGAGGAATCTATATCAAAATTTAATGGTAGTTATATTGATATTTTTTCATAATCCTTTCCAAGTTTTCTTAAACAATTAACTTTTTATGGGCAGTGGCTATGGCTCAAGGAGTAGGGCGCTGGTCCCATACACTGGGGGTGGTGGGTTCAAGTCCAGCCCCAAACAAAAACTGCAAAAAAAAAAACAACAACAAAAATACCCAACAATTAACTTTTTGTCGCTTCAAAAAGTATTGAAAGTAATTTGAATGAAAAACTGTTTTCAGTTCTTTCTGAAATAACGTAGACTATAAATACAACAATGATATTCTAAAAGAGCACATTTTGGAGTTGAGGGCAAGATTTTTTTTTTTTTCCTGATCTTGGTGTCTTTTCCCAAGCTGCTGTTCAGTAGAGCCCATTCGAGTTTGTTCAACTGAATAGAATGTTGGGGCTCTGGGACTAACAAGTCTCCTTTTGACATTTCTGTAGATAAGTGTGTCATTGTTTTTCCCAGTCCATGTTTACACTGGGCAGGCACAATGAATGTTCGTACTAGTATTGCCACTTTTAGAGAAAAAGAGTATTTGAAATATTGAAACAAAAGTTCAAAGTGTTGTAATAGACTCTGAAATTAGAGTGACAGGTAGTTTCTCCAGTTTGTTCCCTTTGCCACTTCAGTTCTCTGGCAGTTGAGAATTAGATTTGTACACTAGGATAAAGCATTGTAGCAGCACACGGAGGCAGAGTAGTTAGTGTGAAACAGCATTACATATGTAACTGGAGAGCAAAGGGGGCGCTTCTGGACTTACAGAGCCGGAAGGACGAGGGGAAGCAAGGGGAAAAGCATTCACCTAGCCATCAATCTGGCAGTTCAGAGTTGTGACAAAATAGCGCAAGTATTGAAATTGTTTTGATCAGTAATTCAAAAAAGTAAATGACTCTTCCTTCCCTGTCCTGATCAGCTTGTCTTGTAATTCACCACATTTTTGGTCCACCAGATGTAGTAGGAGGAGGCGAGAAGACTCATTCAGCAATTGTTATGTGCCATGCTGGGCACTGGGCATGTAAGTGTTGGGTTAAAATCTCCCAGAATTTATAGTCTCTAGGGAGAAAAGATAGGAACTACATCCCAGGGGCACACAGGGCTTCTATAGACGCCTAATATCAGGGTGTTTTTTGGCATTCGTGGGGCAGGCAGAGCAAAGTGGGACCATAACTCTCATTTTCCAGCTGTGCTTTCGGTGCTGCCCTGCAGGTCCAAGCCAGTGGTGGACTTGGTTAGCTGGACGGTTAAACCTGAGGGCAGAGAGAAGCCAGTGGTGGACTTGGCTGGCTCTGATCATGATTCTTCTGGCACAGCCAAGTGGTATTTAAAGGAAAATACAGATCATTCTGTATTTTTGGGGTAAGGCTTTTTCTTTGCTTACACTGGGCTCTGTGATCTCATTGCTCAAAAGAAGACAGTAAGACTTGTCCACAAAGTTGAAATCTTTTAGGTGAATCGGCATCTTAATGAGACACTGGTATTAATCTTACAGCTACTTAAACCTGTTTTACAAACCCTGTTTGCTGGTGCAGTGTCTCTCATGAACATAAGTATTAGAGATTATCTCTTGTTCCATTACAGCTGGGAAATAAGAAACGTGTTTATCAAGTTTGGTAAGTCTGATTTGGAAGGGTAATCCTTATTTCTGGGTGGGCCTTGAAGGCAAGATTAATAGACCTTTAAAAGAGAATGGGTAGAGTTACTGATACCATTATCTGTTGAAGGTTGCTATGGCAACGAGTGGTTTGATTGCACAGTGCAATTGGTGGTACAGCAGGCTAGTGTAAAAGGATCCTGCTAATGTAGCAGAAACTCTCCTGGAGCAATTTAATTAAACTCTGGTAGAATGAGGGCCAAATTCCTTGAAAGCTCCAAGATATAGTTCTGTTTAGTACTAGATTAATTAAAGATACATTATTATCCTGAATCTGCATACTGTCACAAACATTCATATTTTAATAATTTTATGATAAAGATGACATAAATTTGAAGGTTTTGAAATGAAGAAATCTCATTTTTATGAAGACTTGTGCATTTTAATATAATTTGTGATACTTTTTTTAAAATTAAAAGAAAGTCATTATAAGGGAAGAAGTAACATAGCAATGTGCAAAGACTAGCTCCTGGGCCTTTCAGGAGGGGGAAGGAAGCTGGAACCTGACCCTACTAGCAGGTGTGAGCGTAGCTTTTGTTATTGCACACTGGATTACCAGGTGAGACTGCCTTTTTCATGGGTGATCTGAAATGGGTTCTGTTCTAGATAAATACAATGTGTATGGAATTCTCTAGAAATGCAGTGTAATTCTTTAAGAGTTTATGGTCACAGATGGCTTTAAAGGAATGTAACTCTTTTTTTTTTTTGAGACACAGTCTTACTTTGTCGCCTTAGGTAGAGTGCGGTGGCGGCGTAGCTCACAGCAACTTCAAACTCTTGGGCTCAAGCAATCCTTTTGCCTCAGCCTTCCAAGTAGCAGGGACTACAGGAACCCATCACAATGCCCAGCTATTTTTCTTTCTGTCTTTATTGTTTTACAGACAGGGTCTTGCTCTAGCTCAGGCTGGTCTCCAACTCCTGAGCTCAGGCTATCCACCTGCCTTGGCCTCCCAGGAATTTAACTCTTGACATGTGGGCAGATGTGCCTATTGAAACCTTGGTTCCGAATCTCTTTCCTTCCTTTTTTTTTTTTTCTTTTAACACTTTAGTGGTATCTTCTCTACTGATCCCGATTTTTAGGTTTTGAACACATGAATTTCAAAGCAAAACCCCTACTCTTCACCCATAGGTGAAATACCATGGTAGATGTTTTCCATAAATTTTTATGCATTTATGCAGTGGGATGAAAAACTTAAAAAGTTTAAAAGTTGGCATTTAAAAGCAGGCTCTTGAAGGGCAAAATTGGCCTATTTGACGTTCAATGCCTCTGACCATGTTGTTCGTGCAAATGTTACTCTGCTGCCACCTGGGGGCCTTATGCAGGATGTGCATCTGAAGGCAGACAGAGATACTGGTTTCTGGGACTATGTGTTAGCGAGGACTTTTTGTCCTTATTCTCGGTTGAGAGCAGTTGACATAAGCAGACAAAATTAAATTTATTACCTTTTTATACTTTATTGTGAAAAATTCAAAAGTAATATACTATTATAGAGCACATATGTAGTATTACTTCATCTAAGGCAAATTCGAAGTTGTTACACAGATGTTAAAAACACATGACAAATGGTATTGTTGGCTTCTCTGCGCCACCCTTGCCCTTTGTCATCTCTGTTCCAATTCCTCATGGACAGCCATATAAATGAATACCTCAAACTGTTTCTAAGCAGAAACGTGGATGAAAGCTCCTGGCATTGTTGCCTGGTAGTAAGAAGAGCTTGGTAAACCTACTTGGAGGCGTATAACTTAAATTAAATAGGAGGCGGCAAAGCGGAGAAGGGACTGTCTAGTAAATGAAACTGCTGGGACAACTACGGGGTCCCCAGGGTCAGCACCAAGCAGAACTACAGGGAAGGGGGATCACAGGGGGGGCGGGGGGAGGTGAGCGTCCAGAAGAGAGCCTAGAACCTCAAAATGTTGGCTATTAACACAAATTCGGGGTAAAGAGTTTTAGTTATCTGCCCTTGCTAGGGGTGTCCCACACTTTCATTTTCCCAGGCCTTATCTTGCTAGCAGTGGTTATTTTGACAACAGTGGCTCTTGTTTATGGGCTACTGAGTATTTGGAAAGAGAAAAAAATCAGTAAAACCACGGAGAAAAATGCCCCTTTCAGTAAACCTCCCTGTTGATCCCAGAACATCCAGGCCACTACTATTTCCAGAAAAACCTTTATTCAGGAAGAGGACACCCAACATGTCCAGGGCCGCTTCCTGCTTAGCCTGGCTGAAGTCGGGGCTGAGGGCTGCACCAGTGTTCTTGATTCTCAGTGATGCACGAGGAGAAGCCAAGCCTCTTCTACGATCAATCACGGTCTTTTAAAACATACTGAAATGTTTTGTAGTATTTCAGGAAATAGACACGTGGGATTTTCTCAGGTGGGTCCGAGTCACGTCCTTACAATCTGTGTTATTTTTGAAGAGCCTTTGGTAGTGAGCAGCCTTCCTTTGGAATCAAGGGCATTTATTTATTTTAATGATCTTTTTTTCCTCTCAGGATTTCCTGCGAGAACTCCTGGGCTTGTTTATATCTTGGTTCGCACAAATAATACCCATGTGTGGGCAGTCAGGTTATCAGATACTCTCTGGTCTGTGGAGAGCTGATTTTTTAAGAAGCCTAATCAAAAAACCCAGCTCTGTGCAGACAGCACCTGGGCAACTCATTCATACCTGTCTTCTGGTTTTCTTCTCCTCCTTCTTGCTACAAAAGTTCCAACCAGCAGATCCTGATGAGAATTATTCCTTTTGCAGAGATTAAGAATTTGGTGTCCAGCCGTTCTTCACCTGAAAAGGAGGATGTAAAGGTAATGACTCCCCGCCTACTTTTCTTCTTTCTATTCTCTCCAGAGTTAAAGTAAAAATGAAGATTTAGTAATAATAGGAAAATAAAAATGAAACAAAAATAGGTGAGACCCAGGCCCCATTAAGAATAGCTTAAAATTCAGCTTTCTTTATCAAATTTTTATTTATTTATTTTTTTAATTTTTTTGAGACGGAGTCTCACTATGCCTTGGTAGAGTGCTGTGGTGTCACAGCTCACAGCAACCTCAAACTCTTGAGCTAAAGCAATTTTCTTGCCTCAGCCTCCCAAGTAGCTGGGACCACTGGCACCTGCCACAATGCCCGGCTATTTTTGTTGTTGTTGTTGTAGTTGTCATTGTTGTTTGGCAGACCCTGGCCGGGTATGAACTGCCAGCCCCAGTGGATGTAGCTGGCGCCCTTAGCTGCTGAGCTATAGGTGCCGAGCCCCTTTATCAAATTTTTAATCTCTACTTTTTATTGCTAAACCTAGCTATCTTTCGAGTTGGATTTGTACATGCAAGATGATTGAATACATTTTCCAAAACAGATTTGTACTTGAAGTGGGATCTCTAGGGATGTTTAAAAACAATAGGATTACAAGAATAAATCTGAGAGAGAGTTTCTGAGAATTAAATAACCTCTGCACAGCTTTCAGGCGTGTTTTAGCTTGGGCCGGACCCTTTCTTTATTTTTAGCTTTGAAATACTATTAATTAAGTACAAGACTGATTTTCTATTTACATTTGGTGAGACACGTGAGGTGTTTTTACTGATGTTTTCCCAAGTTGTTTTTCTAGTTCAGAAATAAATAAACATTAGTTTAGCATATATGTAATTTTAAAAACCCACCTGACTTTATCTTTTGCAGTGTGTCAAAAGCTTGGTGGTTCAACCGAATGAACCTGAAGACCAGGACAGTGTTGATTTTGGTATGTCTGAAATATTGTTTTCTCCTGCACTCATAGGAGTATGACAGATCCAGGCATACAGTGAATGGCACAAAAATATATATTTTAGAGTGAAATATTCCTTCCTGGAAACCTTGTCTATTTTCTGAAACCAGGTAAATTTTCTTTGCAACATCAATTACAATACTGCAACTTCAGGGGTTGAGACTCCATTTGCAATCTAAAAACCAAAAAGCCATCAGAGCTTTTCCTGGGTGGGTTTATGGGACATGCCAGGCTCTCCCCTGTTATTCCTACGAAGTAGGCAGTTTCTAGGGAACGCCTGAGCCACAGATGGAGAGATGGTGGAAGTGAGACTCCTAACTTCACTCTGCCTGGCCCCAGAGCACCCAAACTTACCCTATTTTGATGCCGAGTAGGGACCCCTTGGAGCTGAGCCTTTGTGGCTGCCTTAGCTCATGAAAGAGCTTGTTCTGGGGTTTAGTTCTGACATGGAGGAGTCAGGAGCGCCCTGAGCAAGGTGGAGGTATTTCTTCCCTTGGCCGTGGGCATTTTCATCTGCCCACAAACATTCTAGTTCATACCTTCCTGAGGACATCTCCCCAGATCTCCTTTCCATGCATTTTCTATTTCTTCAAGGCTAATTTGGACCCCAGACTCAGTGAAGCTGAAGGGATTTTGAGGACACAGGCTGGGCTCTCAGCAGGTGCCTTGTTTGGGTGCCTGGGTGGTCTGTGAAGCCCTGTGGGGCTGGTAGGTGGGAAGCAGGAGAGTACTTGCCTCCCCGTGGGTTCCTGCAGGTGCAGTGAAGGCGAGGTAGCTCACACCGGGAACACACACACGTGCCGTGCAGCCTTAGAGTCCCTGGGGGAAGGTGGTGGTGGCAGCTGAGTGCTCAAGCTCATGTGACATCAGGGAAGACTGAAGTCAGTGCCCAGGATGAGTTTAATTGCAAAGGCAAATAATCTGCGGAGTTACTGTGTGCCTGTTCCCTGGGGGCCCACTGGAGGCCAGACGTGTGGCTGGTGTGTAGAGCAGACGCAACAGCAGTTGGGACAGTTGGGAAATCACTCAGTGCAGAGCAGAGCCAAGAGGAAGCACCCGTGGAGTCGGTTGACGGCGTAGCTAGTAGCTTGGCCGCGAGCCAGAAGGGGTTTGCTGGATCTCCATGCACGAGGTCCTAGTGAAATTGGAACAGAAACTTAGAGCCACACTAAGCAATGTGCATGCCCTTAATATTTTTCCTATATAAGGTAAGGGTAATAATTTACTTCCAGAAGAAGGGAAGAGGAAGACAAAAGGCAAACAAACATCTCCATATAGATACAGTTGTGAGCCACTGAGCACATTGTTACTCACGCACACAGGATGCCTGCAGCGCGCCCCCAGGAACGTGAGCTTTGAAGAGTGTTTACCAGGACAAATTGCTGCTGCTGTTGTTTTTGTGTGTGTGTGTGTGTGTGGCGGGGTGAGGGGGGGATGATTGGCTATTAAATAGATGGATGATTTTCATTTTAGGCTTTAAAACCTCACTCTGATCTCAAATCGGTATATTTTCTTGGTGAGAAGAAGTGTTATGGAAATCGTATCAACAGTAGCTTGACCTAATCTGAGTGTTTTGTCAGTAACATGGTCGTGTCTGAAGAGGATTGCTAGGAGGGACTTAAACGTGTACAACTTTAATCCAGTGATTTATGAAAAGATCAGGGCTGTGTGTTTCTTGGGCTGATATTGGCTTTTCTGTCCATTTAAACTTTTTGGTTGAGTAAAGTTGCCCTGACTTTATGCAAAGAAAATGATAATAAATTTTATTAATTTATTTTCTGAGACGTAGTCTCCCTCGGTTGCTCAGGCTAGAGTGCCATGACTTCATCATAGCTCCCAGCAACATCAAACCTTGGGTTTGAGTGAGCGTCCTGCCTCAGCCTCCCAAGTAGCTGGGACTACAGGCGCCCACCACCATGCCTGGCTGGCTCATGATGGATCTTAAAGGGGGCATCAAGAGATGAGCAACAGTCAGGTGGGAAACTGGAGTCTGGACTAGGACATGGCTCTTCAACTTCAGAACTCTGACGTTTTTTACAGATGCTTATATTCCGCCCACTGTTCGAGGAAATGCTGATCTGTGATGTGTGATAGAGGTGTGAGTCTTTGCTGACTTGTATTGTGCAGAACTGTGTGGTGTGAGTGTAGCATGGCCTCCCACATGACATCGGTGCTTTTGCAGTAGGACTTTCGGTGGTGATGGACATTTTCTCAACCCGTGGCACCCAGGACAGTGGCCATCCTCCACCTACATCTGCTGGGCATAGGACACGTGACTGAGGAACTGTCAGTGTTGTTTAATTTTCTGGCTTTGGTTAGAGCATACCAGTGTTTCCTTTCTGTTGTGCTTCTTGACCCCTTAGGGCAGCAAGAATCATACTGGCCATTAGTTCACATACCAAAAATTTCTATTGGCTGAGGAATAATGTTGTGGGTGGGTAGCAGCTGGTTAGTACATCCAAACCAGTGCCCCGGCACCGCCTCAGTGGGAAGCTGACAAGAAGATTACATTTATGTTGAGTCCAGCAGTGAAGGCCCTGCTCTCTGTGGATGTTATAAGGACCTGGCTTCTGCTCAAAGGGAAGAGTTGTCAGCTGAAGGGCGGAGAGTTCTGATTCTGTTGCTGTCATGGTGGAGGGTAGCACTCCTTCGTCGTCTAGGCAGGCCAAATGGGGAGAGCCGGCAAAGAATTTGGTAGATGAAATGAAATAGGTCAATTCAGAAAACAAAAAGGAAAAATGTAAACTTAGTTCGAGTAGATGGGACTAAATGTGATTGACAGACACAGCGGTAAACGGAAGTAAAATCAACAGTGGGCAGCAGGCAGAGAATGCCGTGCTGAGAAGGAAAGTGAACTCTAGTGGGAACCAGGGACCACCCATGGAAAACGCAGCAGGATGGGTGCTGTGTTGGAATCCCAGCTGCAAACAGAGATGCACAAACCATCCCTGAATCAGCAAAGCTGTGAATGGCGTGGCTACTCACTGTCTTGAAAACTCAACTTTTAAGGGGTTGAATCTGAAAAAACAAAACTGGGCAGCTTGGGTGAGAAATTAAGATGTTCAGTTAAAAGTTAAGTTCCTGCTCGAAGATGGTGAAGCCAGAGTACTAGTGTCTCGGGGGAGTTATAGACCCTCAGCAGGTGACATTCCACAGTGTGACAGGGTTGTGGGTGACGGACCGGTGTAGTGACACTTATACCAAAGCTGATTTTCCTCTAATAATTTATCACCCATGGTCTGCACTAAAGATTGTATCCGATCAGAGATATTCTTTAACATTTTGGGCCACTTTATTGCTATTATTGCTTATTACTTACGTGTCATATGAGGTGGGTGTTGGGACTGGAGAATGGGCTCTAGGGCGACAGAGGAACCCAAGCTGGATATCATGGGATTATTTGGATGGAAAAAAGGAGGGTTGGTGAAACTGACATGTCGAAACAAGAACTTTCCGTGGGGAAGGTGGTAGGGAGACAGAGAGAGACACCAGGGAGGTGAGGGTGGAATTGCTTGGCGTCCTCCTCCTTGCCTGGAACTCCAGGTTCCTCGATGCTCTGGGCACTCAGCAGGGCCACCTCTGCTGCCTGGGGTCTGGCCGGCAGAGGGTGGGCTCGGCACAAGTGCCAGAGAAGAATTTAAACATACCTTGCTAAATAAACCTTGTGGAAAAAAATTAATCTTGTGATCACAGAGGTAATAAATGTTTCACAATAGAAAAATTGGGAATTTTAGAAAGAATAGGAAAAGTAAATTCTTATAATATGCCCACCTAGAGGCAGTGACTATCAAAGTCCTCCTAGCACTTTTCCTTTGCGTTCATTTTTTTACGTGGTTGTGATCATGAAAACAAGAGAATTTTTGTCTTGTGTTTTCATTTAACATCATATGCTATCAGTAAGTTTTAGAAAATGGCTTAAAATTATGCTGTATATTTTTATCTAAAGGACACGGATTACTTTAGTAAGAAGAAAAGGAAAATAGCATATATCCTCCCCATAAGTCTTTATTACCCTACAAGCCCCCTATTATAATATATATTGTTGATTTTATAGAGCAGCCTGATCAGTATATGCGGGGCAGGGGGGTGTCCAATAACAGCTATGCTGTAATGCTTTGGGTCACTCATTGATACTATCACTTATTACTGACGTGTAATATTAGAAAAGAAAACCTGTTGGCTTGGTGCCTGTGGCTCAATGGCTAAGGTGCCAGCCACATACACCAGAGCTGGCAGGTTCGAATCCAACCTGGGCCCGCCAAACAACAACAATGACGGCCGCAACCAAAAAAAAAATGGCCGGGCGTTGTGGCAGGCGCATGTAGTCCCAGCTACTTGGGAGGCGGAGGCAGTAGACTCACTTGAGCCTAGGAATTGGAGGTTGCTGTGAGCTGTGATGCCACAGCACTCTATCCAGGGTGACAGCTTGAGGCTCTGTCTCAAAAAAAAAAAAGAAAAGAAAACCTGTTGACAGGTATTGGGAACAGGAGGGTGGTCCCTAGGACAGATGAACCAAAGCTGCATTTAGAAGGAAACTTTTTTTTTTTTTTTTGAGACAGAGCCTCAAGCTGTCACCCTAGGTAGAGTGCGGTGGCATCACAGCTCACAGCAACCTCCAATTCCTGGACTCAAGCGAGTCTCTTGCCTCCGCCTCCCAAGTAGCTGGGACTACAGGCGCCCGCCACAACGCCCAGCCATTTTTTGGTTGCAGCCGTCATTGTTGTTTGGTGGGCCCAGGCTGGATTCGAACCTGCCAGCTCAGGTGTACGTGTCTGGCGCCTTAGCCCATTGAGCCACAGGCGCCGAGCCTAGAAGGAAACATTTTTTAATACCAAAAAGAAAAGAAAAGAAAGGAAAACAACAACAAAGAAAAGAAAACTAATTGGGAAGAAAAGGAAGCAGAAACAGACAGAAACAAAGAGTAGGATATGAGGTTCAGATTCCTCAGCCTGGAAGATGTAGACCTTTCATGACTAGAGACGAGACCCAGGGGGAGAAACAAAGTTCCCTGGAGCTTCCACAGGAAGTGCCGGAAAAACATCTGCCAAGGAAATGGTAGTAAGTGACTAGAGGTCCAAAGGAAGAGCCCCTCCAGCATAAAATGTGGGCAGTTCATAAACAGGTTTGCAAGATCTCCATTTGAGGGCATGTCTGGTAGAGGGCCAGGCACGTGGATTCTGTAGTGAGCTGGACGGAGTCAGCGCGGTCAACACTACTGGTTTGGCAGATAACCGAATAAGTAGAACTAATGAAGTTGGTTTCTCTTTCTTCGTATATTAACTAAAAGTTTAGAAATGGTATTCATGTTCCTGAGCTGGAAATACTTAGAAAACAGCATTTTTCAAAGTCACCTGTGAAAATACAGTTGTGAAATGGTTTCAGGGAGGACCGTAAGCATGGAATCTTAAGAGCTGGAGCCTGTGTCAGTGGAAGCTGACCCTGTACTGGTTGTTACTGAACAACGCATATCTACATGGAAACCTCAAGAATATTTCGTGAAATGTGATGGAAAATGGGGGGCGGGAGAGAGATCCTTAGCAGAGCTCTTAGCCTTCTGAAAAATACATTTTCATACCTAATTTTGACATATTTCTCTCTCTGTGCCCCAGGCTGCAAAAGCTTGTGTTACAGTCCTTTCTCTTTCTTTCTTTTCTTTTTCTTTTTTTTTTTTTTTGTGTGTGTGTGTGGGAGGCAGGAGTCATCTCTCTACCACAAACTAAAGCTTAGCCATGATTTGGTTTTGAAGTAAGGGGGTCAGGGATGGTGAAGTATCCCAAGAAGCCCATCAGGAATGCAAAGTTATTTGTATAAGTTCTGTCTTGAATTTTGTTCTTTTTATTCACTTCAGTGAAATTTTCTTCTTGTGGTGGTTGAGGTTTTAAAAATTACTTTTGGTAGAAAAAAATTGCTGACTTATTGGAATTCTGCTAACTGTTATGAGCTCAATTTGGTTCTCTTATCGAGTGTGTTCAGCCTTTAATATTTGTGGCTTCATCGTTTGGGTGAAATTCTCCCGGTGGAATGTAAATGAAGTATTTTTTCTCTAAATGAGACATTAGAGTATTTATTGACAGACTTTTATCCTATAAATTAAAGAGAATGTTTGGTAAATGGCAGTGTTTCATCCATGACAATTATTCAATTCGATTAAATAGAAAACAAATAAAGAGAATATTTGGGGCTTTTAGGTTTATATGTCATGTAGACTAGGAGATAGGGAGAAACGAAAGCCTGAAGGTGTATAGTCTATCTTCTTGTCTTTCCTTCTAATTAAAAGATTATGTTAAATTATAAGTTCCAAGTCGAGGATGCTGTGTCTGTGTAGTAACGGGCGAAGGTTCTGCCTATGTAACATAAAAAAGAGGCACAGGAGAATCAGTTCAGATTAGGAGATGCTAATCCAAGCACTCTGTTATCTGTGGTTCTAAACTCTCCCTGCATGTTGGAATTGTCATGGTGCTTTAAGAATACCGACATTCGCCTTCTCCTCCCCGCCCCGCCCCCCAATAGAAGGCTGATTTAGTTGGTTTGGAATGTAGGCTGAGCAATTCCTAGATGCAGCCAGGTTTGAGAACCACACTCAGAGATCCATGAGGGAGCTCAGCAATGCTGAAATGACCCCTACTTTAAAGTTTTCAGTATTTTTGGAATTGGAGAATGAGGTTCCACTTTTATCTCGACTGATTACAACTGATTGCAAAAGGAATGAATGGAATCCTATTTTGTGTTAGGTTCACAGATTGTCAAGGATTATCACTATTGATCCAATCATGGATTGGTGGGAAATGTGCAAACTTAAAAAAAGTATTGAAAAATTCTCCAACCACCTGAACTTAAATTAGATGATTCTTGGATATTTAGAATCAGGTGACTATACCTTGCTGTCGCAGTCATTTATTGGACTTTGGGGCACACAGACTGGGATGAAGGAAGCGGGGGTAATATTCACACTGATGTTGTGAGGGCATTAGTATTAACCTACCCTGATTATGTTCTAAATTGCCTTTTTCTTTCATCTTACAAGCCAACTTAATTTCTGAAATGTAATTAGGGAAGGAAAAAATAGAGCTGTATTTTCTTTGAACTCTGTTTTTCCTTCTTCAAAATAAGACCCTCATGCTCCAAATAAAGCTGCTTACTGAGTAAGTAAATTCTACAGTTTTCGTCCCTAAAGATCCCTTTATTTTGATGTTTAAATCTAATAATTAGATTATGCCTTTCAAATAAGTATAAATTCTTAAGGAAAGTACAACTTTACTTACAAAATATGAAACGAGTGATAAATATGAAATATTTTCTGAAAATGGTATTTATAAAATTAGTTTTATGGAAAGCTAAAAGGACACTTAGTGATTTCCTTTCCTTTTCTTGTGTTGAAACGCTGTAGAATACCTGTGTGTTTATGTATTTACAAAAGAATTACCCTCACAGAGGGATAGTAGGCTTGATTGCAGTGCAAGTGTATTTGTGTGAGTTTAGGCTTGTTTTTTTTCTTTTAAACTATCTAGTGGCTAATCCTTGGAAGGTCTTTAGGGCAATTAAGATTCTGGTTAGATTTCATGCCAGGCAGTACAAGCCCTAACAATTTATTAGGACAATTTGCTTTAACTTTTAGAGAGGCTAATTTGGAAGACATTTTTATGAAAGATGGCTTCTTCCTTCAGGCATGGGCAAGAAAGCTAACAGAATCTGTTTATTTTTCTTTAAACATCACCAAATAATTTATTTGGAATCAGAATTAAAAGAACATTTGACTGTTGTGAAATACTTATTCTGATATTTCTGTGTAACTAATCCGTGGGAGTTTCCCAGATTAATTTTACTTTATTTCTTTAGTATCAGGTTTTTTGATAGTTTTAAACTTGAGATCTTCAATTTTGAAGTTAGGGAATGTATTCACGTCTGCTTTACTACACATTTGCTTAAGCTTCTAAAACTCCCTCTCCGGCTCTCGTTGATACTCTGGGCCAGTAGCAACAGGTCCTTCAGATATTTGTCGCTTAGATCTGTTTTCTCTGAACTTGTCCAGTGAGAGTTTCTGTAAAGGATCAAGTTCCTTATGAAATGCCAGTGCTGTCACACCAGTGTTCCTTTGCAAATGGACTGAGACCGGGGACAGAATGCCAGGGGAGAGCCAGGAGAACCTCTGGAGAATCCTGGGGATTCCACGGGCCCCAGCTGTTACTCTCAGAATCTGTTCTTCAAGTTTTGAGATTTTGGGAAGAAGGGGTACAATCAGAGGACTTCTACGAGACCCACCAGGAGACAGTCCGTCAATTCTTCATAGTAATTAAAATAAGAAAAAAAATGAGAATAAGGAGTAAAGTTGAAGGTGTCTAGAACTTGAGAAGAAAACTCTGAGTGAACTTAGATGGCTTCAGCCAAGTTCTTGAGATTTGTCTACCAGCAAAATTTCAGCTGATCTGACTGAGATAGATTCACTCATTCTGCAGGTGCCGAATGGGAACTTCTTAGAGGCTTAACTCTTAGTACCGTATTAACCCTGAAGAGATATTATGTGCTCCTAATAAGTTAGAATTATTTCTGGTACATAATATTTTAATGTCTAATTAGCTCCCCCTGACTTGTATGGTAACTTTGCATAATAAAGACTTAAGCAAAAGTAAATGAAGTCTAATGTTTGACTTGAATTCTACGTAACTGAAAAGGGAGGCAAACATTCTGTTAACGTCAGTCCCACAAACGTTGAATGAACATAGATTCTGTACCCTTTGCTCCCATTCTTCAAAATTTTTACAATAAATTTTATTATCCTAGTTTTAGATTTGCATACTTTATTTAGATTTCTTCACTTTTTGCCTTATTTCCCTTTTCTCTTCCAGTGTCCCATTCAAGATCCTGTAAGTATTGGTCAGATATTTTCTAGAATATTCCTTAGTTGGTATTTTTCTGATGTTTTTTCCATCATTAAACTAAGATTATGGGTTTTGGGAGGAATACCACAAAGTAAGGTATCATTTTCATCACACCTTATTAAAAGTATATACTGTCAACATTAATTATGACTGTTAATATTGACCTTGATGACCTGGCTGAGGGAGTGTTAGTTCTCTGCTGAAGAATTACTCTTCCTCACTCACTACTGTTTCTATATTGTGTTCTTTGGAAGGAAGTTACCATGCACAGATAACTCTCACACTAAAGGGATAAGGAGTTGTCTGTATATTTTTTGGTAGGTGGAATATTGACATAAATTACCTGAAACGCTTTTACATGGGAGATGTGTATTTCCCTCTTCCCAGATTATTTATTCAATCATTTATTTATGTCTATATAGAGTCCTGGGTATTTATTTTGCACTGTGAGTTATAATCTACTTTATTTGTTAAAGTGTTTCAGCTTTGGTAGTTGGGAACTATTTATTTTATTTTAGACAGAGTCTCATTATGTCACCCTCGGTAGAGTGCCGTGGCGTCACAGCTCATAGCAACCTCAAAGTCTTGGGCTTAAGTGATTCTCTTGCCTCAGCCTCCCAAGTAGCTGGGACTACAGGCGCCCACTACAATGCCTGGCTATTTTTTGTTGTAGTTGTTATTGTTGTTTAGCAGGCCCAGGCCTTCCAACCTAGGTGTATGTGGCTGGTACCCTAACCACCATGCCTTGGAAACTATTTTAGTTGGCTCTTGCATTCTCTTACATATCCTCATCATTATATGTTTATTTTTCTTTAAGGTGGTGATACTTTAATTGTGGATGGATAACACTTTCTTTTCTTAAGTGGATCATCTAAGTAGAACTTACATCTGTAGCAATATTAAATGCTAGTAGAAACTTTGACAATATAAATTCTTTAACATGTTGAATCAGTCAGGAAATCTACTATTTTTCTGTCCTAAGTGTTTTGAGTATTTTCTTTATTTCTTCTTACATGTAGAAATATCATGATACAACCAATTTCTTCTTGTTGGGCTCCTAGGTTGTAGTAGTGTTTTTTTTTTTTCCCTTGGAGAATAGGGTGGTATAAAGGGGCATATCAAATTCTCTGCAGGTGCATGTAGATTTTTTGTTTAAATAAATAAAAGTAATAAAGGTAGATAAGAAAGTAAAACATTCCTATTTTTAATTTTCATTATGGATGGCGGCAACATCAGATTCAAATTTATAACAACAGTGGTTGTACTGTGCTCCCAATTTGTGTCTATTTCATGTAAATTCAATTTTATGGACTCTGTAAAAAACACAATGTCTATGAGTGGGTGTGACACTGCGGATGTGAATGAGCTGTTCTGCCATTCCTCATGTAGTGCGAGCATCTTGACACACAGGTGAAAGCCATGCAGGTGAAGGTCCTCGTTTTGTCTGTGACATGGCCTCAGTGAAGTCCAACCATTTCACTTGGTGCCCAATGCTGACGATAATTAGCTCCAACAGAAGATCTGCTTGTCTACTTGTTTTAAACTTGCTGAGATATGACATGTTGGCTTCCAAGGGTTTTGAAGGAAGTCTGTCCATTCTTGATTTTTACTTTATTCTAGACGTTAAGAGTACATACGGGGAAGCAGATGCAGTATTTAGATTGTTAGTGCACTGGCTCAAGTCATCCAGAACAGGCTTGTCCTAGTTTTAGGGGCTTCGCCTCCTTTTGCCTGGACTTTTTGGTAACTTCCTGGTAATGATTCTAGCAATGCTAATCCTCCTCCTCTTCTTTTTGTCTTAGTATGATTTTCTTGGAATTTCCTTGCACAGCACCATGTCTCAGTTTTTTTTTTTTTTTTAGACAGAGCCTCAAGCTCTCATCCTGGATAGAGTGCTGTGGCATCATAGCTCACAGCAACCTCCAATTCCTGGGCTCAAGCGAGTCTCCTGCCTCCGTCTCCCAAGTAGCTGGGACTATAGGCGCCCGCCACAACACCTGGCCATTTTTTGGTTGCAGCCATCATTGTTGTTTGTCGGGCCCAGGCTGGATTTGAACCCGCCAGCTCAGGTGTACGTGGCTGGCGCCTTAGCCCATTGAGCCACAGGTGCCAAGTCCCATGTCTCAGTTTTGAAAATCAAATTTTGCTCCTGAGATCCAGATACGAATACTATAATGTCTATGGTATAAAAGTGAAATATAATGAAAGTTTTATTTACATTTAATATTTAAAACTTGTTGAAAATCTACTTGTGGCTGGGTGTGGTGGCTCACGCCTGTCATCCTAGCACTCTGGGAGGCTGAAGCAGGTGGAATTCTTGAACTCAGAAGTTGGAGACCAGCCTGAGCAAGAATGAGACCCTGTGTTTGCTAAAAATAGTAATACTGAGGCAAGAAGATCTCTGGAGACCAGGAGTTCAGGGTTGCCGTGAGCTATGATGATGTCATGGCAGTCACTTTACCCAGAGCAACAGAGTAAGGCTCTGTCCCCCCACCTCAAGAAATAAAATAAAGGGAAAATCTGCTCATGTTAAGTTTTTTTGTTATAATCCAACTGATTCTCACAGTAACCCTCTGAACTGTAGATATGATGATCCCAGGTTATACTGAGGCAACTGGGCTCAAGAAGTATGAGTGACCTGGTTAAGGAAGTCCATAGAGGATTGTTTGAGCCCAAATATATTTCCAAGACCTTTGATTTTTCTTTTTGGCTTGTGATTCCTTAAAAATAAGAGTGAAATACAGCTCCTGCCCTCAGGGAATTTGGGGGCCCATTGTAGGATAATAAAATTGTGCAAATACTGTAATTCAAGTCAAAACATAAATATTCCTTTGAATAGGCTTAATATTATCAAGGTTGAAAGGCAGGTTACATGTCTAAGTGAGGAGGACCAAGCAAAGTTTCTTTTCTATATAGGTCTTTAGAAAGCTGAAGCTTCAAGGCAGCAGCATCTGCTTGGACTGATTGTAACCCCATGAAGGTTATTTTCTAAGTGAAGGATTTTCTAACTTAAAGAGGCCCAGCAAGGTGAAGGAATCTCCCATGAAATCATTCACACTGTTATAGTTGTATGGTATCTGGTGAAAAGGCGGCCTGGAGCATATATCATGAATTATGCCAACCGCAATTGCAATCAGTCAGTCTTATTTGTCCACTGAATGTGAGTGAGATTTAAGTAACATCTTGAATAAATTTAAATGCAGTTGTATTAACTAAATTATTTAAAAAACAAAACAGTTACTCTAGAAAACAAGGAGAATAAGTGACCGAAATTCGGAAGAAATTCTTTGGTGAGCAGAGATGTGAGCTGGCCTAAAAATAAAAATGGCTGTCCAGCCAGTGTTTTCAACTTCACTTTTTATGTTCACCATGCATGGCTAGTTGGTAGAGATCATTTTATTCTGTAAAAAATATTGATACATAGTAAAGTAAATGTGAACATTGGGAAGTCTCTTGAGATCTGAAGTATGTCAAATATTTAGACTGCTTATCTCACTTGTATTGGTTGGGTAGTTCTAATTTTGTCAGAATAATTTCTATATCAGTAATAATTTGATATGTAATTGGTCAACAAGAACTATGCTTTTGGGAAAATTAGATTTAGATGAATCTCTCTGGTATCTTAACTAGTTGATATGCTTTTAACCAAGTGTTTTCATCTCTCTGCCTGCATTGCCCGGAAGCTCTTTTTTTTAATTAATTAATTAATTTATTTGGAAGGTGAATTAATGTATCAATGAATGAACACAGTCCCCTCCGGGGCAAAATGAATGAATGCATCAATGAATGGACACAGTCCATTCATGGAATTAAGACCCAGGAAATTCACATGAAACTGACCTAGGCATAGGGAATGGGGGTTCCACGATTAGTCCCAAGTGCAAAGTGAAGAAGACACCGAGGCACAGGTGATTCCTCAGCAGTTGTCCGGCCTTTTTGGCTATTGCCCTGAAGCTCTTCTGATCTGTCACTGTTGGTCAAGAGAGACGCCTGCTCTGGTAATGTGTTGACCTAGAGTTTATCTGTCTCCTAGTTAAGTACCTCCGAGAATTTCCTAGAATTGGGGTGGGGAGTTCTTGTTGTAAGTGCAAGTTCTTAGACTATCCTCAGACTGATTCAACTAGTCAAGGATGGGAACCTTATAACCTGAATTGTAAATAGACAGTTGTCCCCAGGCCCCACTTCAGTTCTGATACCAGCTGAGAAATTTTACCCCAGGCTTTTCTGTCTCTGCAGTGTAGCCTCCTGAACACTTTGTCCCATTTCTGACCTACTTAGTAAAAGCAGTCAGGGAGCCTGCGTGGAGCTTATTACTTTTGTTCCATTTGTAATTTAACAAAAAACATGTCTCACTCTTTCCCACAATACAATATGCATATCTTTAGTGGAGCAAGAAGCTACAAAACCGGCCCTCACCAATACAGGATGAGGACTTTAGTATTTCTAACCATCTTGGAAATTTTGCATGTCAAAGGATTCTTGAACAGTAGGTACCTAGTTGAAGAGAGATAACAGCATCTCCTGACCCAACAGTTTCATGTCAGTGTGGTAATTGTCCCCACCAGTGGAGAGCTTTCTTTGGTCTGCAGATGTTGTGAGGCAGCCAAGGGCCCGTGGACCTGTGCATATTCCTGATATTGGGTTGGAGCCTTAGAACAGTGGGTTTTCTTTGCCCAGAAATCTTGCTCTTCATAAACATAGATGCTGTTGTGATAAATAAAATACTAATGTATTTTTAAATACTTTATAAAAATTCTTGTGGCAGCTTGGTGCCCGTAGCACAGTGGTTACGTGCCAGCCACATACACCGAGGGTGTCAGTGCGAATCCGGCCCAGACTAGCTAAACAACTACAACAAAACAAAACAAAAAATTCTTCTGGCTTTCTTTAAGATATGTTTTTAATCAGCAGATACTGAAAATACTACGGTTGTCACGTAAACATTCTTCATCCACAGGGTGAAGATCAGCTACACAGGAGACCAACTATGAGGTGTCCCCAGAGTCACCATACACAGGGAAAGTGTAGCTAAAGGTAGCTTCACTTACAAAATGTTCATTAAAAATGTTACCCAATATTCTGTCTATGGTGGCCACGTTTGTAAATCATTCATTCATTCAGCAAATGCCTTCCGTGTCCCAGGCACCCTGCTCTAAAATGGAGACTGAATGTAAACACTCTTTCACAAGATTTGGGATATATTTTTATTAAAGCTCCATATGGACTACAACTCTTCTGTCTGATGTTAGGGCTGAGAGTTATTAATGCTTATGCTTGTGCCCAGCTGATTAAGAAGAATATGCAATCATTCCTCAAATAAAAAGCCACAAAGTAGAACATATAGTCATATTTCTCTTCCCTTAGTTTGCAATGCTTGCAACTACACTCCAGCTGTATTTTGCTGTGTGTTTATGTGACAAGCTATATAAAAACACAGTAGTGATTTATTTAATTCTGATTTACTTAAATTTGAAATCAAGTGTTCTCTTTCCTTTCTCTTCTGCCTATGCCCCTCACGCAACCCCTACCTAATCAGACAGGATTAGCTGTCACAGAGCAGGCTTTGTGGCTATTTTCTTACACAGGGTGGTATAATAGTGCCTACACTTAGGGGAATAATAAAAGTAAAGAGATGTATGTTAATTAAGACACATACCGTCAGGCTCCAAATCTGTGGAGCTGAATGGCTCCTCATATTATTTCTGATTTCCTTTAGTTTGTTTGGGTATCAGATAAGTCGTAAAACAAAAACACCATATTTCTTGTTATGGTTCCTAGTGAAAGAAATGCAGTAAGGAGACGTCTCTGTGGGATAAACTTTCTCCCACCACAGATCTTGACTGCTGTGCTTAAGCTTATTTGGGACATGCCCATCTGTGTGCCTATAGGAAATAGAGAAGGGAGTTTGAGCAGGGTCAAGATTTATGGGGAGGCAGTAATGAGCCTCTACTGAATGCTAATTACTGGAGGGTTGTTCAGGGAGACTGCAGGAGAACTGTTGGTTTGTGGTAAATCAGTCCCTAGCTCTATTGAGGTGGACCGAACGTTTAGATCAGAGCTAGAAGGGCGCCAAAATCATGATTGACAGCCAAATTTGGTGACAATTTAGGAAAATACTCCAATTGTATTAAACAGTAGTAGGTGACTTTGCATGAAAATATGAGTTAGGTACAATGCTACATGAAAGTTAAAGCTTCCAACCACTTTAGGATTGAAACAACAGTGAGCCTGGTTAAATGAATGATCAGAGCTGTTTTGGCGCTTAGATGCAAAAATGTGCCCAAGCTGCGAGTAGTATGAAAGAAGAAATTGGGGGAAAGAGCCCGACCCTGAGTCTGAGGCCTTTCATTTGCCCGTGGATCAAGCTTTCTGGCTGTCCACTCACATAAACCTCAACCTTTATCTAACGCTGCACAGGGTGGCTTTTCTGAGAAAGGATACTCTGGCTCCAGAGCAAAACAAGCACTGCTTTGGGAGGCTTTTCTCTAGTCCCCGGCAGTTCTCATTCAGTTCCCAGTTGCCTTCCTCCTTCATTTCCATTTCCAGAAGCACAGAAAGGAGAGTTAATGATTCATTTGCTCCCGGTGCCCTTTTGAATAAGTGGACTGCGCTGTTTCAGCGAGACTCTTGGCTCCTTCTCTCTTTTACTTCCCCGGTTTGGCTTTAATATTTACAGCCTCCTGGTCGGTCTACATGCCTGAACGCCTAAAGGAAGCAAAACATTTGTTGCCTCTCCCTCCCCGGTGTTGAGAGCTGTTTCATCCAGCCTCATTCCTCCTCTTGACATCACACGGGCAGAGTTGCCTCCTGGCTGGGGACGCCCGGAGTGCTTCCCGAGTCTCTGCTGTTTAATCGGTTGATTTTGCCAAAACAAAAAGATGGATTCTGACTCAGACTCACCTTTTAATTACTCGTGGCCTTCCTTTCCCAAAATGAAGATTCGGAGAAGGACATCTAGACAAGGTAGATGGCGGTGTCTTTTCTTTCCCCTAGAGCCAAACTAGATGTTTTCAGAGTTTTACTTTGCTTTTTTTCCCTGTTTTTGCCAGACTGTTTTCTGATGAAGTGCATGTTTATACACGTCTTTATAAAGTATGTAGATACTTTAGGCGTAGATTTCAGAAGTAAACCTACTTGTTCTCCTTATGTTTCTTTCACTTTGAACCTACCTTTGTGTTACTGTGTACTGAACACAGTCCTCTTTTTTTTTTTTTTTTTGGAAAAAAAAAGGGAGTTGACTACAAGGTAAATGTTTTGGATTCACTTAATCAGAGTTACCTTGGAGTTACCTTGACAATAAAGAGTTCTATTGATTTAAACACGTCTAGTCGTTGTGGGTTTTGCAGAGAACTATGTGTGGTTAACACCCAGTTTCTGATTCCATTTTAGTTTTAAGTGTGTTTTAAGAAAAATAATTTGTACCTAAGAAAATGGCTATTTCTATTTTATACCAGTTTCTTGATTTATGGCTGTTAGAAGAAAAGGATTGAAGGAAAAAAATAACTTCAATGTGAAAGCCAGTATTTTTCAGGGAATACAGTCATATTAATAAAAGTTTACTGAAAAAAAAAAGTTAAGTATGCAGAAATCATTTATTGCCAAAGGAAAAAGAGCTCTTTATCTGCAGCATGCTGAGTGGTGGAGTGGGTTTACGTGGCTGATTCCCTCGTACTTGCCACCTACTGCTGTTGTGTGTGGGCTGTGGAAACCAGGGGGCCAGCAGGTGTGGGGACGCAGTGGAGGGGTCCTGAGTACCTGCTGTACCGTCTTTGGCTGGTCTTAGCTAGTAGTGATTGTTGCCTTCTGAGGTTTAAAAGAAACAAGAAAAGTAGTGAGTAACCTTTCCTATCGCTGTCTTACATAGGAATTTATCTGGTTATGCTTTTAATTCAAGGAGAAAAGGAATATTTTCATGAGCTTGCAAGCAAAAAGTTGTCTCTGAAAGCATGTTGTCTGCAGCATTGTCCTTTGGGAGCACACCTGTTGTGTAGAAGGACTTACCCTGTCGCCCTGTGCTTTTTGTCAGGAAGGATAGACTCTGGTAGTCATCAACATATCTGGTTAGCTTTGAGGATCTTCCTTCCTCCTCAGTGGAATAGAAGTGTGTGCTTGCTTGTTTGCTGTTTGGCTGGGATCAAGGCCAACCCTAGGAGCAAGAGGAGTTGACCCCGCAGGGCTAGTAGAAAATTTCACCCAGAACACATTTCTCATGTTGCTCAGCTACCATCCTTCAAAGTCTGTCCCTGGGGATGTCTGTCGTTTGCATTCAGCACGCTATTCATCTGTTACTCTGTTTTAGAAATTAAATTTCTTTTTATATTGTGCCCAAGAAAATTGTTTTTTGTATTTTATCAATCTTATAATGTCGGGAATTTAAAAGTTCCACAATGAAAGCCCATGTGTCTCCAGGAGAGACAGTCATGGGCTATGGGGTGATATATGTGACTTACTATTAAATGGTTCTGGGGAAGAACATGTGTATGAGACAGCACCAGCGTGTGCTTATGAAAGTGACTTGTGCACAAATAGAAAGTAGAAGAAAGTGTTAAAAATATGTAATTTGGAGGAAAGGGTATATCTCCGTGTTCTCTGGGCTCTTCTTACTCTTTGAGCTTTTCTATGAGTTTGAAATTATCCCCTAGTTGTAAATTAAAAGAAAAAACTTTTAATCACTTCTAATTCACTAATACTTTAGTGAGTATTATTAGTTCTGGTCACTGAAAGTGTATGTTTTTTATTTTATTTTATTTTTTTTTTTGAGACAGTCTTACTGTGGCCCCCTCACTAGAGTGCAGTGGCGTCACAGCTCACAGCAACCTCAAACTCTTGGGCTTAAGTGATTCTTTTGCCTCAGCCTCCCAAGTAACTGGGACTACAGGCGCTCACCACATGACCTGGCTGTTTTGTTGTTGTAGTTGTCATTGTTGTTTGGCAGGCCCGGGCTGGATTTGAACCTGCCAGCTCCGGTGTAGCCACTGAGCCCACTGAGAGCTTCTTGAAGGCAAGTATCGTTCTGTAAGGCTACTAAATCTCTGTGCTAATTCTAACCTACTTAAATTTGGGGAATAATCTGCTTTATTTATTTTTACGTGTATATTGTCCACCTGACTGACTGGGTGCCTGCGTTGTTAGGGGCCCAGGTGGCTTAACAGCCTGGAGAGATGTGGAATTAATGATTAGGAGATCAGCGGAGAACCTTGGGAGTCCACTGCAGTTGTAGGGAAGGCATTAATCACACTCTCATTTTAAATCCAAAGTTGGAGCATGGCCAGCATGAGCTACAACAGAAAGTCATAACATAGCTATGTATAAATTTAACCTGATTCAAGTGAAAGCAGGTACCTGGGATATGAAAATGATTAACTATTTGACGCTAATAAACAAAAGACTAGTGAAAAAAAGGTTGGTAGCAGAGAGCTGGGGATCATTAGACTTCCTTTCTGTATTAAATCAGGGCGACGTTATTTGTGGCGAGCAGGTTTGGTCGCGTTGTCATGTTAGCTGGACGGGATCTCAGAACCATAGACCCTAAGAGCCAAAAGGGCCATCAAAATGACATGGCCCTCACCTCGTTTTAATAGGTGAGGACAATGGAGCTCATCTGTGATGGAGAATTATTTTAACAAGCCTTTTCGGGATACTGGCACTGCCCTAGAGGGTGGATGAAGAGCTGACAGAAGCTGTCCCCTCCTAGCACTGGGACAGAGCTCCCGGGACCTACTCACGCTGCCTCCATGTGGTGGAAGACATACCCAGTGACCTGAGTTTTCAGCCTGATGGCCAATTTGTGAAGAATTATGGTCTTTTGTTTCTTAGAGGATGATATGAATATTTTAGTCTTTCTTCTAAACTAAGGTGGCTTGAGTTCTTCCTCACTCTCTCCTTCCTTCTAATCATCACCTACATCCTTCTCAGATAGAGGATCAAGTCACCTGGGAAATCAGGAGGGAAGTGTGGAGGGCTTGGAATTTCCGGCTTATTGGCGAACCTCTCTGTATTTGATGAGAACTAGTCTTTTTTATTTGCCTGTCCTGCCCTCCCAGGCCCCTAGTATTCCCTTCATTATAATATTCCCTACTGTTTTTGTTCTCACTATTCCTTGGTGAACACCCAGACATAAACACATGACCGGCTTGTTTAGGGAGGGATGTGAAAATTTAGAGGATTTAATAGAACATGTAAGAGGAAAACTGAACCCACCAATTCCATATTTCCACTAAAAGTATATCTAGCACTTTCTTATTTTCATGCCTTCAAAGGGAAGAGAAAAAGCATGTAACCTAAAGCAGTGAGTTCGCAAATGATTAGTTTCTAGGAGGGAGCATGATGAAAGCAGTTAAAACTAAGCTGCCCAAAATGTACTCCTGGGTTCTGGAAAGTTGACTTGGTCATTTCATAGGCAGCTCCAGGACAGGCTGTCCTGGGAGTCCAGTGGTTAATGATTGGAGTGGGCCAGAATCTACTCCCGTTCTGCTTCCAGGGCTCCAGGAATGCCTGGATTTTTGTTTTATTGTTTTCAGTAGGAGATTCAACCAAAAAAATTAATCAAAGATTTAAAAAATATAGGGATTGGCCTTTACCTATGGCTCTCATGAGTTATCATTCTTTTTTTTTTTTGAGACAGAGCCTCAAGCTGTCACCCTGAATAGAGTGCCGTGGCATCACAGCTCACAGCAACCTCCAATTCCTGGACTCAAGCGAGTCTCTTGCTTCTGCCTCCCAAGTAGCTGGGACTATAGCCCACAACACCCAGCCATTTTTTGGTTGCAGCCGTCATTGTTGTTTGGCGGACCCGGGCTGGATTCGAACCCGCCAGCTTAGGTGTATGTGGCTGGCGCCTTAGCCCGTTGAACCACATGCACCAAGCCATGAGTTATCATTCAATCTTTAAAATGCATACTTTATGGTGTGGTGCCTGTGGCTCAAAGGAGTAGGGCGCTAGCCCCATATGCCGGAGGTGGAGGGTTCAAACCCAGCCCCGGCCAAAAACTGCCAAAAAAAAAAAAAAATGCCTACTTTAGTACAAAATCATCAGGCCCTAGGAAATGTTAAAATGTTCTTTTCTTTCTGCCTTTATCTACTTATGCAATGTCTCTGGCTCTCTTCTATCCCGGCTCATGTCATACGCCTCTCTAATGACACACAGAGTGAAGAACTACTCCCCCCCCTTCTTTGTTCTTTTTGCTGGTCCAAAACCAGTCTACGGTTGCCAAGGGAAGCAATGCATATCTGAAAGCTTGACAACCTTGGAGAGCTTAGCAACAAATGTTCTGTTGTCATAGTCAAAATAACAAATATATATACCTTGTATGTGGTCCTTTATTAACTACTGTTTACTAAGCTATAGTAGGTGCTTTACATACATGGTACCTGATTCTCAAAATAACTCTGTAATCAGATATTACTTCTGCTTTATAGTTGAAGAGACAGAGGCTTAGAGAGTTTTAAGTTTATTCCCAAGGCCATACCGGGAAATGCAGAGAATGGCAACCTTGGTAGAATAAGGAAGGAGAATGGTGTATGAACAAAGTGTTTTTCACACGTGTTGCCTTGTCAAAGACCTATATTAGATGTGTTTGTAATCTCTGAGGCCCAGTGAGGACAAATGAGCTGCCCAAGATCAAAGCCAGTAACTGGCAGGGTCAGGCCAAGAACCAGGACTCTGGACTTGAGAGGTTTTGCTCTTCCTGGTATGTTTTACCTCCTCTTAGTAAAGGTAAGGGATGGTGAACATCATGGTAGCTACCTTGGCTTTATAAGGTGTCATTATGCTTCACCATCTTAGCTTCTCTCTCTCTTTTCTGAATCTCTACTAGGAAGAGAAGTGACAAGGGAGACTCTGGAGAAGCAAGATGGGAGGACTGTTTTTATGTCTTGACACCTTCCACCTATGCACAGATAGAGAACTTACACACATCATTGTGCTAGGCTTGGGGACGGATGCACAGATGCCTGAAGCAAGTTAGTTGGCTTAGAAGAGGAAGAGGCAGGACAAACAGAGAAAAGGATGGAGTCAGAGAGCTTTCAGGGTGTCCTGAAAAGTTCACAGGTTTGTTTCAGACAGAGAAGATACAGTTAGAGAGACTCGGAGTGCGGGGAATGGCAGTGAGCATTAGGAAACCACTGTTTCGACCTTTTTCATGAGAACATTTCATGTTTGGAGGTCAGGTTCCTAACCTGAAAAATAATCTTTGACACAGTAAGTATTTAGAGGTATGATGACATTTTAGAAGTTTTAATGATAATTTTTAAAGGTGAGTTACTTTTCTCTCATGGGCTTCCTTGTTCTTTTCCTCTTTGCCTTCCTCCTTTCATGAAGTTTCATTGAATAGACAGGTACACACGGCATGAGTATGTGTATTCAGTCTAGGAACTCCCTGAAGAGTGCCTGAATACCATAAGAGGAATCAGTCACTACAGAAATCCTTATTAAGGAAGAGAAACATTTTCCTAAAGGTGATGTAACCTGCTGAGATTTTTTGGCTCTCAGTGAAGGTAAGTATTTAACTTCGGACAGAGCAGTTTTGATTCCAGTATCTGCTTAGAGTCTTACCTTTGTCAGCAGACGAAAGGAGGCCTGGCCCATTACAAATTTTTTGCCAAACAACACATTTTTACACCTCTTATGACTCCCTTTAGTTAAACAAATACTTTGCCAAAGTTTTGAAAGTGATTTTTTCCTTTATTTTTGGCTAGTTCAAATTCTTGAGCAAGATATCTTTCTCTTCTAATCTCTGTAGATGGAAGATGGTATTATAATTTATTATCTTCTTGTTTGAGGGACTCCTCTTCACCACTCCCAGTTTTAGGAAGGGACTAATGGTTGTTAATTAAATACGGTAGAAAGTGATTTAAGTCCCTTAGGAGAGATCAGGACAAATTACAGTCAAAGTTCAAGGCAGGGAGACGCGTTCAAGTGGGGACATCATGAAAGGGATATCATTTCAATAGCCTGTGGTGAGCTGGTGGGGTTTTACTAGGCAAGATGTGCCTCTAAACAAATGGGCAGAATTGGGTGTACATAGAACATATGTGATAGAAAATAGCCTTGTCTTGTGTACTGTTGATTATGGAAATGTAGAGTGATGCCAATGTTGCATTGGCCTGGATGGTTAGTTTTCTCTGCTTAACCTGTCCATTTGCTGAATAGCCTTGTGTTCTTCAAGGGTTGGCTCTTCCATTGCTCTGGCCATGGGTCCAAATAATGCTGCTCACTTCCCATGTCTCCTTGCCTTCCTGGGTGCAGTCAGATGGCCATCCTACCTAGACTGGGCCAATCATAGCACTCCTACTTCCTGGCTACAATGATTGGTCCAGGATAGGCTCATGATCCAACCATGGCCAATCAGAATCCTTCTTTGTGATGTTTTAAACAGAAGCTTGAAAGGAGATATCTTCCTTCTTCGGTGGCAGTATTGGAAAGACTGGAGTGGAAACCATTAATTGGAAGAAACCAATCTATAGTAGGAAGAAAAACTACAAACATAGAAAGAGAAGTAAACAAGTAACAAGTTCCTACCTAGGTTCCTTCCTCTCAAGGTGTGGATGCTTTCAACAAATCCCCTTCCTCTCTCTTGTTTTTGTTTTAGCAAATTCAGGTAAATATTCCTTCCACTTCCTATCAGAAATTTCCAACTTGTCCTTCAAGATGCAGCTTGAGGATCCCTAATTCTAGGAGACCTTCCCTGAATTCCCTCATAGTTTAGCATTGTATCCTCTGTGCCATTGCCTCATGCACATTTTTATGATAGCCTCTTTTATTGCTGTATCACAGCTACTATTTAACATCTGCACCCTAAGAACTGAATTCCTTTAAGATGGATGTTGGCTGACCTGTTGTTACTTTTCCTTTGTCTGGGACATAGAAAGTAGGCAGTAAATAGTGAAAGTATTTTGTGGCACAAATTTGCCCACTCTACATTCAGATACTTTTCTTCCTTGCTGAGCTGGTGTTGAGTGTGATTTCCTGGTGAGGGTGGAGAGCTCTTGGAAGTGGGGGAAGCTGTGCTCCTTGAATCCTGGTCCTCCTGCGCTCTGTTGTAGTTGGACTGACCTGGGTGTTTTTCTGAGGAATTCCTGCTTTATTACTAGGTATTCTGGCATCTGTAACCAAGGCTGGGATCCTGGTGTTGGTCAAGACCTGGCGATTGTCATTCTGGCTCTCCCTGACTTGGCTCTTACATTACAGAAACCTTGGCCACTAGCCTAGATGCTTCCCCTAGAAACATCTGCCATAGGGTATGTTTCTTTGCAGGGTGTGTTTCTGTAGCAGGCCATGGATGTTCAACTCAGCTACTCCTATTTCTTCTCAGAGACTTTGGGGTTTTAAAGATCCCATTCTCATCACAAGCAACTTGTAGCAGCCCTGGAAGACCAGACATGACCCTGTTGTCTGACCTTGCCCTCTTGCCCAGTGTACTTGGTGGGTCCCTGTAAGGTGATCTACAGAGCCCACTACTTACCTTACACTGGTACCCACAGCAGAGAAAACACTTGTCTCATCCATTTGATCTTCAGTATCCCTGACAATGGAAAGTCCCGGTTATGAATTTTAACCAACCCCACATCCATCTCTCATCCAGCCCATCCATCCCCACCCATCCCCACCCATCAGAGGTATCTGACAATCACCTAGGGTAATAGAACAGGATTCAGGAATTAAGTGTAGTTTCTGAACCAGAGAAAACCCAGCACAATTTGGAGGAATACCAGAGGACTGGGCTCATCATTCATTCATCTGCCCATTCATTCATTCAAAATATTTTTGTTGAGGACATATAAAAAATAAGTGAAGGAATTTACATTTCCATGGAGAATTCTCTATTTTTCTGGTATAGTTCTTTGTTTATCGAAAACTCCTTTGAGGATATATTTTGGGGGGGGTAAACACAAGATTCTATTTATGGGTACTGGAGAATTGGAGCTCCTCATAAGTTTTGAAATGAACAAAATCATTTTTGTGTGCCAATGTCTTTCCATAAGATTATGTAGAATTTGCATTTTCTTACAGTTCTTTGTGATGATCACATATGGAGGGATCTTCTTCATCAGTTTGTTTATATTTTTAGAGTCACTTGAACCGGTTTTGTCAATGTCCTGACACTATTTAAGGTCTTCCAGTTCTATCCTGGTGTTAGCATAAGGTGTTAGATTTTTCCTCCCTCAGTTTGCCAATTTTTCCCTTATATGTACTAATTTGCTTTAGGCCTTGGAGAAATTCATTAAAAAAAAAAGGAATGAAAGGAATTGTTGATTAAATCTAATCACACCAAAGTCCACACACCACACTGCTTGATTGCTTGAAGGAAGCAGGGGCAGAAAAAAAGTTATTTACACAACTGAGATTACTTTTTAAAAATAAACATACATACTTCTGAAGGCTACTTTGTGCTACTACAGTAGGAATGGGGACTTGGAAAGACTTGGGGGAAACTTGTTGTTTTTGTCCACACAGGACTATATTTTCTCCTCTGCCCTTAACTTCCTTGTGTGTCTCTTGTGTATTCTGAGGGAAAAGGCATGTTTTCCTCATCAATGATTTTGACAATTAAATCTCTTAAAACAGAAGAATAGGACTTTTTTGGGAGGATCCGGTTTTATGGAACCCAATTGTACTTGATGTTAAGAATGGGATTTAAACTGTGCTCTTCCAAGGGAAAGGACGAGAGCCACTATTCTCACTCCCAGCATCTCTGGAATCCGCTGGTTTCTGTGCCCTGCAGTTACTGTGGTTAACAAGACTGGCCTGAGCCCTGATCTCACTTTTCTTTCTTCTTTTTAAGAGACAGAGTCTCACTTTGTCACCCTCGGTAGAGTGCCATGGCATTACAGCTCACAGCGACCTCCAGCTCTTGGGCTTAGGTGATTCTATTGCCTCAGCTTCCTGAGTAGCTGGGACTATAGGAACCCGCCATAATGCCTGGCTATTTTTTTGTTGTTGTTGCAGTGTTTTTTGGCTGGGGCTGGGTTCGAACCTGCCACCCTCGGCATTTAGGGCCAGCGCCCTACTCACTGAGCCACAGGTGCCACCCCCGATCTCACTTTTCTTTGTAAAGGATTCCAGGAAGGTGGGATAAGTTCTGAGGCTGAGTTGGGTATTTGGATTGTGTTAGTGACTCTCTAATTTGGTGACCAAAAGTTTCTTGGGTTCTTTCAGGCACATCTTAGTTTAGAATAAAATCGATGGAGTTACTTTAGTTTATAAATGACCCATAGGAAATTCCTGAGCTGAGGATAATTTTGGAATTTGGATGAATCTTCATTGTAACCTCAAGTCCAGCTCAGCAGAGTAAGGCCAAGAGAATTTCCAAGCTAAGACTAGTATCAGGAAAATTCGAAGAGAACTGTAGAGGAGGAATAGGCAAGAAGATGAGTGATGGTTTACCCCCAAAAATGTTCACTTGCATTGCAAGGGTAGATTTTTATCTTCTTCTGAGTCACTCTAAGACCATCGGTGGAAAGGGCTTTCCAGAACTCAGCAAAGCTCTGTTTGAATTTGGGAATTGGGAGATAATTGGGAGATGATGTAGTGCAGTGATGAAGGGAGGCCTTTGGGCTTCGTCGGCACTGTGTTTTCATCCTTGTGCAATCTTAACCACCTGGATAGGTTAATCAGTTTCTCTGGTTAGCTTTCTTGTCTACAAAATGAATATGATAATACCGCATGTGATTATGGAGAATAGAGTTGGCAGATGGCTAAAAAACAATTCTGTTGACTCTTGGGTAAAACTTTTCCAGTTAATACATTTATACATCAGAGGGCTGTCCAGAAAGTGTCCAGCCAGGTACTATGAAAAAGCACGTTGACCACGACTGGAGACTTTCCGGACAGTCCTTGTGTATTGTCTGATATGGTTGACTTACCGATAACCTATTTTGCATAAAACCCCTCAGCTGTTCTTTTATGTGGGAGGCACATTTTGAAAATATGACTTTTCTCCTCTTATGTGTGAAGATGGTTATTATTAAAAATCTAGGAATTATAGATAGTAAAAAGAGTTGTAAATAAAGTCTGCCTGCACGCTGTCACCTAGAGATAGCAGTTGACATTTTAGTTTGCCTTTTCAATCTTTTCTCTTCAGTATCTTGAATGTTGTGTTATTAAACAAAATGAAACAATGTACTTACTCTTTTGTGAATGTTTTCTCGGCAAAACTCAACACTGTCATATCCCAGCAGCAAATTGCCCCAGGGTGAATAACAGGCGCAGAATGTAGGCAAACATACCTAGGTACGAGTCACACTGTAACACATTAATGAGATTTCTTAATGGAAAAATACCAGACATTGCTCAAATACCATTTTCCTTGGTTCAAAAATAGGATACTTGGTAACCCCGATTATTAAAGCAGGTACTTTGAGCTGCTCTGCCAGAGTGCCTGCTTAGAACTGTCATCTACTAGTCGTGTGACCTTGGGAAGTTACTTAAATAGCACCGCAGTTTCCTCATCTATAAAATAGAAATAAAATGGAAATAACAAATAATAACAGGTCAAAGGGTTGTTTGGGAGATGAAAGGAGTTGATATGTAGTAATCATATGGTGTCTAGCTCATGCTAAGCACCGTATTTATGTTAGTTATCGTAGTGGGAGTATTTGGTATAGTTCCCCGAGAGATAGCAGGTGTTCAATAGATGCTGACTCTTTTGCATCTGTCTGAACTTCCTGTTATTCCTTTAGCAAAAGGGGGTCCTACCTGATGTTTTAAATGACGGGATTAAACACAAATATTCTTGGGCTGCTGCGACCAGAGGGCACAGGAACTGCATGGCATCGTGTTTGGCGTCTACCAAAACCATTTGTGGCTTAGATTCCAGGAAGTTATTTATCCTCCCATGAGGAGCAAAATAAAACTTCCTTGTGATCACATTGTGGTAGAAATCATAGGACAGAATGCAGAGGAAAATGGCAGGAAGAGATCAGAGAAGAAGGAAAGGCTCTTGGCTGTATCAGGGGACCTCCTGGGGAATAGAGAGTAGTGATTATGCTTTGAGGATATATATTTTTTTTATTTTATAATTTTATTGAATCATAATTCTGTACATTGGTGCAATCATGGCTGCTGAAGGCCCTCTGCTAGTCCAGCAGGTCACACAGTGCCTGCAATTAGTAGACACTGAGTAAATGTTGAAAAAAAAAGAATAAGTGAATGAATGAATGAGAAAGTGACACCCCTGTCACAGCTTGGAGTGGAGTAAGAACAACACAAGAAATCTCCAGAATCGGAGAAAGCTTTACCAGACTGAAAAGAATATTCTCCTAGTTGTACCTGGTGCACGGTGTCTGTTCTTAATGAGAAACTATTCATTCTTCAGTGAATTTCTATTGAGGATCTACTAACTGTCTATGCCTGGCATGGCTCTGGGCAATGGAGGCACAGTGAACAAAAACATTCCAAGTTGCTATTCTCACAGAGCTTACATTCTAGTGGAAGGAAGTAGACATCTACAATCAGCAAATCTATAATATGCTCAGTGATGATAAGTAGCATAGGGGCTAGAGGTTTTTAGCCTCTAGCTAAAATGTCATAGCCAGGGACAGCTCTTTGATAAGATAACACTTGACCCTCAGAGGCTTTAAGACAGTAAGGAAACAAGGCATCCGGATACGCTGGGGAAAGAGCCCTGGCGGAGAACAGCAAGTCAGCCATAGTGGCTGGGGTAGAATAGCCGGCTGGGCTTTGGAGAGGTTGGGCGAGGGTGGAGGTGGGGTAGGCTAGGCTATCTATGGGAGGCCCTGAAGGTCATGGTAAAGTTTGACTTTTACTCACAATGAGATGGGAAGGTATTGGAGAATTTTGAAGAGGCATGACAGGATTTGATTTCTTTTGTTAAAGGATTGCTTTGGCGGTGTTGGGAAGAATAAGCTATGGAGGACCCAGAGCGGAAGTAGGGAGACCAGTTAGGAGACTGTTGTCATAGTGTAGGAAGAAGACTATGCTATGTCTGGGTGGCAGTGGAGGTAATGAGAAAAGGTCAGACTCTGAACCTTGAGGGGATCCCACAGATCAGTTTGGGGCTGTTGCACTTGGCGTGATGCTGGACTGCTGAGTGGAGATGTCAAGGAGATAGTTGTGGCTCAGGGACGAGGTCTGAACTGGAAGTGAAAATTTGAGTCCCCATGATGTGATGGTGTGCCATGAATGAGTGGAGGGGGGGGATGGAGCAAAGCAACCTGCCCAAATCCAGAGGATGAGGAGGAACCGTCGTGGGGACTGAGAAGAAAAGGCTGGAAAGGTGGGAAGAGACCTGAGAGCAATGTTATCCAGGGGGCTGAGGGCAGGAGGAGAGCCATGAACTGTCTGAGCCGCTGCAGCTGGCCACAGAAGTTGAGACTGAGAACTGACAGTACGTTCTGCCGTGGGTGGGGAGGGGGGTGTTGATTCCCGGGGCACTGTTTCAATGGATGATGGGAACCGAACCCTAAAATAAGTCTTTCCCGTTTTGTTGTAGTCCTTCTCAATAAATCCTTATGCTGTTTTCACAAAGTTCTAGATTTAAAACAAAATATGATGGCTAAATGAAGGAAACCAGTTTGCCCAGCCACGTTTAAGAGATTTCTGGACTGAAGGGCCCTCACCTGACTTTTGCAGGCGAGAGTTTGGCACACAGAGGTGCCAAACCAGGTCAGCAGCACATTTGCAGAAAACTGCCTTAGCCAGCTTTGTTTACGTCTGGGTGTGAGTCTCTTACATAACCAGTCAAGCAGGCCGCGTTTTCCTTTAGCTGCAAGACCCACTGCTTGAGGGAGAGTGGATTTCATTAGAAGTCAGATTGCAGAGGTCCTAGGCTGATCTGTTTCCTGCTGGATTTGAGGTGGTTGAGAATGACAGAGGGAAGGTGTCAGCAGGGCCGTCCTCTTCTCCCTCATTAGTCCCAATTCCCCTGCTTTCTGTAGGTGAAATATATTTACTTTCAGTTGTCTCCTGTGTCACCCAACCAGAGCATCTAGCAAGGACAAGCTGATGAAAATGTTGGCTTCAGGGAGCCCTTGTAGAATCACCTACATCACGTTACAAAGCGATGAGAATAATGGGCCAGGGGAGAGCTGGGGATCCCCTGGGAGTGACTGTTTATCCTCCGGGCGCTCTGCAGTGAGAAGCTGGCCCCCGTCCACTTCATCATGTTAGGGCATCTTAGTCCCTAAAATCCTCCCTTTGTTCTCGAGAAACGCTGTCTCTGATTGTCTGACTTTCCTCTTTGTTTGTTCTGTGGTTATAATCCCTCTCATTTCGTGAGATCTCCGCCTTGAGTCTTTAGAGGTAAATCCTACGGGCAGTTTTACAGCTTTTCTCTTCTCTTTGCATTTTATGTTTTCAGTTACCAAGTCCAGGATAGACTTCAAAACTTCTTATAATGAGCTAAGTCTGAAATAAAAGTTACAACGTTTTATATGCTCTTTGTGAAACAAATGGAATGTTTTGTGTGTGCCAGTGGCCTTGGGTTGTTTTTAAACAGGTTAAGTTATAGCCAAGGTTGAAATGATTTTTTTTTAAAGAATCAGAACCACATGAAAGCATCAAAACTACACAATCTCATTTATTTTCATAATAATAACAAGCATTTACATAGGGCTTATAATGTGTCTGAGTCTACTCTAATCACGTCAAATATTAACGCATTTAATTGTCTTAACAACCCTATGAGAGAGATGTTATTGTACTCACTTTACAGACCAGGAAATGGAGGAACAGAGAGGTTAAGTAACTTACCTAAGGTCACACAGCTAATACATGGCGGAGTAGAGGTTTGAACCCTGGGCAGTCTAGCTCCAGGGCCCATGCTTTTAACCGCTGCAATATACTATTCTTCATTTGTGTAAAATCTCCAGCCATTTTTATGGGAACTGAGCTTTGATTAATGCTACCAACAAAATTACAACTTTTTGCAGGAAAAAAGCCTTTTATAAGAGTATTAATTTAAGACCAAGACCTGGTATTCTTACTGTAAATTATTTCTACATGTTCACTGAAAAAAGGACCTGAAGAACATTTTTTGGGGGGATAATTTTTCACTTATTTTACTTCTAAAATAGTTACATATGGAAGTAGTTGAAAATCTTGAGAAGTTTAATTTTTTAAAACGAAATCTTCATAGCTTTTTCTTTGAATGAACTGAAACACAGTACAGCAATTAGTCACTTAAATATATGTAGCTGATGTTTATTTGAATATACTCTTAAGGCTTATTTTCTTTTCACAGTCAGCCCTGTTCTGCTGGCTTGAAGCCCAGAATATGCAGTGACCAGTGCTGAAGTTAATAATGGAGTGATGTCCTGTTAGTCTGCGTCCTTTTCTGGATTGTCAGTCTGTGTTTGCGTCTAGTTCCTGTTACCTTGAGGTGTCCTTTGATGAGTGGAGGCTCTGTGGTGGAGGCTCCAGAGGAATGCTCAAAAGGATTTATGCCAATTTTATCCACAGTAGCAGCAAGTCACCAACTAAGTTTACTTGGCGGGTTCTGGGCGACAGAACTAGAGCGGAGATGGAGACTTCCCCTCGTCACCGCTGTGGCATGCTCTTACAGTCATGCCCTGCAACAAGACCTTGTCCCAGTGGAGTCATTACCTGAATGACAGGGTGACGCGTATGGCTGGGCCACCTTCCCCAAGTATAGGGTGAAGTCCTCTGGGAACAGTCCATCTTGGAGGAGGCCAGCCTAACACTGAAGACAGTGAGTAAGAGAGTGAGGCAGGTGCTTCCTTTTCAGTTTTCCATTGATCTTTCTGTTGACTGAAGGAGAAAGTTGTGGTGTGGTATCCTTGCAGTTTTAATACTTCTCAAAACCTTCAGAATCTCCCTTTATAGAAATGGAGAACAGGCCTCTCAGGCTGTCAGCTTGATAGGCAACTGTATTTAGTCAATTCAATTTCATTGTTTTGTGTGTATAGTTTTCTTCTGTTTTTATAGGGAATGACTTTCTGTGTACAGTGGGCATAGGTAATTCTTTTTATTTTTTTGAGGCAGAGTCTTACTTCATCACACTGAGTACAGTACCATGGCATCACAGCTCACAGCAACCTCAAACTCTTGGGCTCAAGTGATCCTCTTGCCTCAGCCTCCCATGTAGCTGGGACTATGGGAGCCCATCACAACTTATGGTTAATTTTTCTGTTTTTGGTAGAGATGGGGGTCTAACTCTTGCTCAGGCTGGTCTTGAACTCCTGAGCTCAGGTGAGCCACTCACCTTGGCCTCCCAGAGTGCTGGGATTACAGGTGCCAGCTCAGTGTAGTTAATTCTTTTTGTTTTTTTTTGCAGTTTTGGCTGGGGCTGGGCTTGAACCTGCCACTCCCGGTAT
>CAUYON010015765.1:0-11581 GCA_963573935.1 Arctocebus calabarensis
TCTTTATATAGTGATCAAGGAAATGCCATGAAGGATATCTGTAACAGTATGATCAAAATATTTCGGAATGTATATGAATCGTGCCCTGTGATTGCACCAATGTACATAATTATGATTCAATAAAATTATTAAAAAAAAAAATTTCTATCTTAAGTTCATCACTGACCTAAAGATAATGAAGAAGCAGGCTGATTAATTTCCATATACATGGTGGACATAAAATTTGTGTGCAATTTAATATGTCAAGCTATTTTAAGTTGCACATTTACTTTATGTGTGCCCTTCATTTGTGTAGATTTGTGGGTTCCTCTTAGAATAAATTTCTAGTTTTATTTTACTGTGTTCTAAAATACATATTTGGATTCATTTTTTTTTTAAGTTTGCTGAATCTTGTCTTGTAGCCCAACACATGATCTATCCTGTAAAGTGTCCACCATTAGAACTCATTTGTTCTAGAGTCCTTCTTAAGTCCAATGCTTCTTCATTGATTTCATTCCTCAATGATATGTCTAGTTGTATCAGTGGGCTGTTTAAATTTCTCATTATTATTAAATTTATGTTTGTTTTACTTCTTAGGTCTAGTAGTATTTGTTTTATGAATCTGGGAGTGCCAGTGTTGTATCTATATATATTTAGGATTATTATATATTCTTACTGAATTGATCTTTTTATCATTATATAATTAAAATGTTTGTATTTTTTCCTCCCTTTTGCTTTTTACTGTTGTTAATTTGTAGTCTGTTTTGCTTGAAATAAGAATAGCTACTCCTGCTTGCTTTTGGTTATCAGTCATGTGGAATAATTTTCCAACCCTTTAACCCCAGTGTGTGAGAATCTTTATGAATTAAATGAATATCTTGGAGACAGCAGATAATTGGGTATTTTTAAAGTCTATTCTTTCAACCTATACCTTTCAAATTGAGCATTTAGGTTATACTGAATGTTAATACTGATATGTTACATATTTTACAATCATCATGTTCATTGTAAATAGGACAGTAACGAGGCACATAGTCATATGGCCATAGTTAATGTGAAGGACAAAATATTACAACCTGCAAGATAAAAATGTCATGTAACTTGTAAAGAAAAAGCCAGGAGACTAATAGTAGACTTCTCAGCAGAAAATCCTTACAAGCCAGAGTGATTAGGGTCCTATCTCTATTCTTAAATGGAATAAATTTAAGACAAGAATTTTCTGTTCACAAAACTAAGTTTCATAAAGGAAGGGGAAATAAAATCTCTCCTAGCTAAGCACACACTAAGGAAATTTGTTACCTGTAGACAGATTTGCCATATCAGAAATGCACAAAAATGCTCTAACCACTGAGAAGAAAGTTTAATATGCACCAACATAAAAACACTCAAATGTAAAAATATAGCTATAATACAGATTTTTTTTATGCTTTAGATATTTCAGCACAGTTAAGTGAGGATAGGAACTGCTGCATGGTCATGGAAACTGCAGTTGTGATGCATAGTACCTGATGTTTAAAAGTTCCCCATGATGGCTTAATGCTTTGCTATTACCCTCTTGAAATTAATAATTTCACGGGCTCATGTTGAGTCTTACCCTTACCTCCTGTTGTTCTCTGCCACTCCAGAATGGTTTGGCTATGCACTGTCATTCCTCCGGGCCCTGCATTCTTAGTGGTAAACAAATGAGGTTTTAGGGGAAAGAGGCTATTGTTCTTTTGTCAACCTCTGATCTTGTGGGAATCAGATGCATTATCATAGGAAGTACTGATGTCAGGATGTGCACTCTGGAGAATTTTAGGAGGAGCCTGGCAACAGCAGCGTGATTTTAGGGTAGCAACTCATTTCAGTGGGAGCAATCCTTTTGCCCACTCCGAATGGTAACTAGTACATCCAGGCAAGGAAGTTTAAATGCTTTTGGTGGTCACAGGCCTGCCATCAGGGCCTGTGAGCAGTGGGAAGGGGAAATGCCTGGCTCTGAAGCATGTGAGTTCAGAGGCTGAATTGAGGTAGAAACTGGATGCTGTTGGGAATGAGCAATGCTAAGTCCCAAGTATGGAGGCAGACTACCCACCTGATTATACAGGTCTGCATCGCTTCTCGGCCTTTTGGCTAAGATCAAGTGTAGTATACAGATCTACACTAGCCAAGTGAGTACACTATGCCTACTGAGTATCACTGTGTCCAGGGAGCCCTTTTTGGACAGATGCTATGCCTAAGGATTCTTTCTTTCCCTTTTCAACCTCCTGATTCTGGCTTATGTTTGTCAGTTCTGGTCTGCTGGAGTGCAAGCAGCTTGTTTGAAGACAAGCTATAATACAAAATGTAATCTGGTGACTCTTCATATGATTTAAATGCTCTATTTGCATTTAAAGCTAGCATTGCATATAAAATGAATTAATGAAGTAACTTATGTTCATAACATAAATTTACATTTTCCTTTGCTTAACACAACTTAAAAATAGCAAATATCATGACAAGTCATGAAAAAAACTTCATAAGAAAGGAAAAACATCTTTATTATGTCTTAGGACCAATTGTACCCTGTCATCCTAATTTTGAACAAGAAACTCATATTTTCATTTTTCACAAATACATGCAAATTATGCAGCTGACCTGCATGGAAAAAGCATAAAGTGAGGAAGAAGTCACAGAAAAAGGAGTTTGAAGCGTTAAATTTGTTGTATAAGGTTCCTATAAAAGTTGGAAAATAGCGGATGAGACTAAGACAAAAGTAATGAGGTAACTTTATTTTTATTTATTTATTTATTTATTTTTTAGAGACAGAGTCCCACTTTATTGCCCTTGGTATAGTGCCTGTGTCACAGCTCACAGCAACCTCCAACTCCTGGGTTTAGGCGATTCTCTTGCCTCAGCTTCCTGAGAAGCTGGGAATACAGGGGCCCACCACAACTCCCGGCTATTTTTTGTTGCAGTTTGGCCGGGGCGGGGTTGGAATCCGCCACTCTCCTATATATGGGGTTGGTGCCACAGGCGCAGCTCAGCGTTAACTTTGTATATGCCTCATAAATGAAGAACTGAGCCAGGAGTGGGACCTGTCCCAGCTACTCGGGAGGCTGAAGCAAGAGAATCGCCTAAGTCCAAGAGTTGGAAGTTGCTGTGAGCTGTAACGCAATAGCACTCTACTGAAGGCAATAAAGTGAGACTCTGTCTCTACAAAAAAAAAAAGAAGAAGAAAGAAAGAAAGAAAGAACTGAGCCAGGTACTACATTAAGAGAATTTCCATAGACGACATTTAAAAAATAAAAATTTGAAACATAAAATAAATGGAATATTATTCAACAAAATAAGAATTATGCAATTTGTTAACTAGAAAATTGAAGAAGCGAATTCGATTTTCTAAAGGTTATTCTTCCATCGACAAGAATAATAATATTAAATGAAATATTTAGTCATATTTACTTATCTACCTTTAATTGGTATGTATTTCACAAAATTAAAAATAGGTTAAAACAAACACTTAGTGATACAAAGAGAACAAAGAGAATCTAAAAGGAATTTAGGGATTATACCTTGCAAGACATTCTGATGAACTAATTACTTATTAGTTTACTCTGTTTAAGTTAGATAAAAGGGAAACATTCTCAAGAGTCAGATTTGTTAATTACTAAAATTAGGCAGTATCAAATGAAGTAAGATGTGTTTTAATCTAGATAGTCTCGAAGGGAATAGATATATTTCATAAGTCTATCACACTGAAGTGATTAAATCTTTAGGTCCTTACTAATTGTGTTTACTAAGTGGTTGTGCTTGTTTTCTTTACCAAATGATTGATTTTAAGACGATTATGATTTTAGGAAGGCTTTTTATCCATTTCTGTTCCCACTTATACAACTGACTTTGTTATAAAACCCTTTGAATTGTTTTTCTTAAGTTTCCCTGATAACCAAATATTTTTATGCTGCAACAACTTGTCTCCATTTTGTAGTTTATTAAAATAAGAAATTCTCTAACTTTTATTTGAGATACAAATTACTGAACATGGAATAGTGATTCAGAAATGTGCATTCCATAATGAATGTTAAATGAATGCAGACATCATGGAAAATATCCTTTCGGATATAGTGAAGTATCCATTCCCTACTTGGAGTTTACAAAACTGTGTTTAAATGTGAAGATTTTTTTTTTTTAATTTAGAGTCTCCTAATATTTCTCAATGTTTAGTAAGTACACTTTTTAGGTAAAGATAAATGACATGCGAACTTTCCGTATTATCCATAAAACTCTCAGTAGGCTTAGATGTATAATATGAATGTGCAATATCAATATTCCCCAGGCCCCGGCAGTTGTGTGACCGCTTGATTAATAATGGAATGCGTTCAAATGGCAGTATTCCTTTATCTTGTCTGTGTTTCCAATTCGTCTTTAGATTTATGTTTAGACCCAAATTGTATTATCACATAGGAGCTACACCTGACATAACTACTAATCAATAATCTCTTGATATTGTACTATTAACCATTTATTCATTCAGTAGCATTTCTGGGGCACCTACATCTAGGCCAACGGGGATAAAATTGATTCTGCTCTCAGGGAACTAAAGTCTAATGTGTAGAATTATGTACTTCAGATTCATCCCAATTATTACATGTATTGGTAATCTATCCCTTTTTATGATTATTGAGCAGTACTTAATTGAATGGAAGCCTCTATGATAGTTTGCTTCCCCATTCCTGATCTGTGGGACATTTGTGCCGTTGCTTGTTTCTGGACACTTGCCGGGGTGAGGTTGAAAAGTCATTTTCTGTATGTTTGTTGTGACGTGAACTCTGTTTTCTCCTCTGGAGAGTGGGGCTTCATATTTAACCTGTTCCTTCACCAGAAGTAGCCCTTTTGTAAGGGTCTGGCTTCAGGACATTTTCTTTTTTCTTTTCTCTGGAGTTTCTTCTTAGCCTGTGCCCTAATGCTGACTGGGTTTGCTGCTATTTTTCCATCAGTTGAAGCCTTTATATGTAGATAATGAAAACTTATCCAAGAGAAGGTGGAACTGTATGTCTTTACTGCTTTTTTTTTTTTTTAATTAAATCATGGTTGTGTACATAAATGAAATCATGGGGTATAATGTGCTGGTTTATATACAGTTTGAAATATTTTCATTGAACTGGTTGACATAGCTTTCATGGCATTTTTTTTCGTTATTGTGTGCAGACATTTATATTCTACATTTAGTAAGTTTCACCTGTACCCTTCTGAGATGCGCTCTTTCCCGCTCTTGCGGCTGCTCATGCCCCCCACCCGACCCCAACACGCACCTTCCTGAACAACACCAGGAGATTGACACTTGTCTTTCATTGCGCCTCAGATCTTTCTCGTAACTACTTGGTTATTTCCCTGACTAAGCGTCCGAAAGTCCCTATAAATTCCCCTCATGGGTACTGTTTCTATGTGTTCTTTTTTCTCACATGAGCCACTGTCAGCTTTTAGCAATTCTTTATAAACATTAGATGCATTGTCCTTACCAGTTCATAGAAACCTTCCTGTTTTTGCTAGGAATGAAATGTTTGTGAGTATCTACCTTCTGTCTTTCCTTGGTGCCACCTGTCTGTTTAGATTTTAAATTAGTTGGATGTCTTGCAACTTCAGTTCTTTGAGGAATTTACTAAAAGTTGTAATTATTGATAGATCTGTATTTTTCTGTTATTGAAAACAATGATGAGAATAATACAGGTTCTAGCCTTCTACATTTGTTTAAATATCCTTCAACTATATGTTCTAACCTTCTACATCTGTGTAAACATCCTATAGCTACAAAAAACAAATGACTTTAAATGTTGTGGCACCCCCCCCAAAAAAATATTCTCACTAGTTTGGAAGGAAGAAATCCAAACTCAAATTGTCAGCATGATTGTTAGGAAGTTTCTAGGGGGAAACTCTAACTTTTTTCTGCCAGTTCTGGTATCTTTAGCTTGGTATCTTGGTGTATGGCAGCATAGCTCCAATCTCTGCCTCTGTTTTTTTTTTTTAAGGTTATTTCACTATATTCTGAGGGTACATATGTTCTGATTACATAGCTTGAATTTGGAAAATTTAGGTCAAAAATATAGGTATGCCCTTCTGTGTCTCTGTCTTTACATGACTTTGCCTTTGTGTTCTTTGGTTTTGTAGGGGCCACCCTAAAATCAAAGTGATGCCATCTTGCCATTCTTAATTAAATGTGTGAAGATATCCAATTAACCAAACATGCCACATCTAAACACCTGGAAGGGGTGAATTTGAGAGGGGGGAATTATTCTATACACTGCAACATTGTAAACATTGAGGTTCACTGAAACTTGAACTAGAAACTGACTATTATTGATTATAATGTGATCATAAAAACAAGGGTTATATGTTTCAGACTAGTTGTTTCTACACAAAAATCTTTTATGCCAGAAATCTCTAGTATTCTCTTGTACTATTTGATTTACCTAACAAATATGTTAAGAAGATAATACATGTCACAAAAATTTGGTGTTGTAGATTCAGCAGTAAACAACAGAAAAAAATTCTGCTCTCATAAATTTTGGTTTTGATCCTTTACAAAAAAAAGAAAGGTAACTTCTATAAGTTTTTCTTATCAAATGACATTTTTTTCATAGCTTTGTTTAAAATGTGCAATGTTACAGTAATATCTCCCATCTAAAAAAGACTTAGATTTTTATAATAATCACAGAAAACATTAGTTTTTCTCATTTTTTTTATTCTGCTTCTGTTATTTCCATTTGCAGCAGAAGTGGAAAAAGCTACTGAGTTCCATTACTTAACAGAGTGATGGAATGAAATTTTTATTTTCATCTATTCCAAATTATGTGACTTTAAAAAGGCAATTATCTATCATTATAATAAGTAACATGTTTCCTAATGAACTTGTCATTCTAATTATCTTCACATTGACTATATTCCACATCAGTGCTTGGGTATTTTTTTCTTTCTCCTAGTCTAAAATATCTACAAGAATGCAATACATTATGCTGAAACAATAAAGCTGAAAGTTTTTTTTGTCTCTAATAGTAAATAAGAAAATAAAAGCAAAAGTAGTTGATTGACAAGTGGAACATTAATGTAATATTGATCTCAGTTTTCTGACTGTGGACTAATTTCATCAGAAACAAAATTCTTTAAGTAAACATAATGTGCAACAAATATGGTATAAAAAGACATTTAGGAAGGGTGAGGGAAAGGAAGAGCAGAGAGGGAAGGAGGGAGGGGTGGGGGTTACAGTCTGTGACACACCTCTGAGGGATGAGACACAAATATAAGAGACACTTTACCTAGCAAATGCAATCAGTATACCTTGGTTCTTTGTACCCTCAATGAATCCCCAACAATTAAAATAAAAGACATTTAATTCTATTAAAACTTGGTGAGATTTATACAAACTAAATATATTCAATGATAATTATTTCTGCATGCACAACATCTTCTCTTTTAATGTGAAAATACAAAAAAAAAAGAATTAACACTTTTAAGGAAGTTGATACAATAATGCCACGTAGCAAAGTAAGTTAATGAATTAATTGAGTTTTAAGATAATTTTTCATTTCCAGATTTATGATCTTATGTTTTAGTATACCTCATTCCAGATGATAGCCATGTTCTTTTGTCTCTACTTTCTTCCACTTACCAGTTACCTACAATCAGCATTTTAAATCTATAAAATGATTAGCTATATTAGTTAATGACTTAGCTGCTTCTCTATTGGAATGGGCTAGGTACCCCATAAATAAGTCACACTATATAAAACTGGATTTGCCTCTGGTATCCTTAGAGATGGTGAACTAAGCTTTCTTAATGATGTTAGTGCCAGTTTCATAGTAACTGTGGCAATACATAAATCAAAATCCAAAGGATATAGTTATGTTTTACTATTCATATGAATATCAAATCAGCACATTGTACCCCATGAAGGTATTAATGTATAAAGGTATAATTTAATAAAGGAAAAAAATCCAAAGGATAAAATGATGTCTTTTTGCAAATGATAAAGATATTGCTAATTATGTTTCACAGTGTTTTAATTATCTACACAGACTATCATAATATGAGGAAATGGAGATATACTTCCTTTGATTCTTTGTTTGATTTTTTTATTTTTCTTTTAAAATGCTTTGCAAAATAATTTTCATGCAAAGTATAATAGGGTCTGGTTCGTCTAAATATTATCCATCAAACTATCTGGTTTTATTTCAATATGCTGATCCAAAATATAGAGGCAAAATCATGATGAAGCAACTGATTTCAATTTTGGATTACTAAATTATATACTAACTTTTCCACAAGTCCTTAAGCTGGCTTAAAACCATCTGAAAGTTTTCTAAACTTTGTACTTTCCATGTAGCCATCAGCTAACTTTAACACTGAAAACTTTGTCAACATTGTTATAAAAGTTTGTTCCTGAGAAAGGTAAAAACAAAGATAAATTCACCTCCATGAATGATTCCTATGGAGATTTCTAGAATTTTTTTTAAATAATCAATGAAAATACATAATTACATATTAGTAGAAATTAAAATATTAACTGTTATTTCCTCCTAAGTCATGAGATGTTGCAATAAATCTCTTTCTGAAAATAAATCTGACTAAATGTTGAGCATCGGTCTTAGGTTGCTCTCTTGGTGTGAATGACTCAAATAAAGTTGAGTCTCTAAATCATTGGTCTTACATATTATAACACATACAGTTATAACCCTGAAATTAAGGGGATAATGAAGTTGAAAGTCAGCCTCTAATTCCTTTGTCAGTCCTCTAGGCCCACTGATTAGATTGACTCAACTTTACTACTCAGAAGCAAATTACTATATTTTAATTGAATAAATTTGAATAGCAAACAAGTTAACAAATACCTAAAGTGTCTGCAAAGGTAAACTATAATATGAAAGGTAATACGACCTTTTACCCTCATTTTAAGATTTCCAGTTCTCTTCACCTTTCTTCCCCTTGAGGCAATTATTATTTCAACTAAACACATCCAGAGATGAACATTAATTCATTAATATACAACTTCAATCACAAATAATGACATATTAAATACGCTTTCCTAGTATTTTCTCTTTTATTTAATATACTGATAAAAGTATAATATACTGTGTGGATTGTTTTTATTTATGATTAAATAAAATCATAAATAAACTGCATATACTCTTTCACCTTTTTAGCAGCTACTTTGTATTGTCTTATATGTGAATTCAAAAACTTTCTGAGATCAATTCACTAGTAATGGAACCCATGTGAAATTTGCTCCTAAAGAGTCCTGTTAATTATTTTAAAGTTTATTATAAAGCAAATTTGTATGAGTGTCAATTAAGATACAGTTTTGGGAGAGAAAACAGTTGATCAAAATAGATGAGCCGAGGGTGGAGCAAGATGGCATCCGAGTAGTAGCTTCCTTGTAATAGGGCACGGTGAGACTGGGGAGAGAGGACTTCAGGCATCTCTGCTAGGTGGGATCTGCCCAGAAACTTCCCTTTGGGGACAAAAGGAGACAGCATGAGACTTCTGGACACCCTGAGGAAGGCAAAATTGGTGGAGATTGGGCAAGTGGTTGCATGTGTTCATGGTGTGGGGCAACAGTGGGACTACAGGCTGGAAAGGCCTTGCCTGTGAGCTGTTTGGGTTTCTTTTGGACTTGGCACTCAGTTGAACTGCCTTGGGAGAACTTGGGCAAGAGGGCAATGGTATTTGAGCATTGTCTGGGGCCCCAGACTGGGCCACTGAGCCAGGCAGAGCTGTCAGTGTTTGGTCATGGGCTGTGTGGAGCCATTGTGGGAGGACGGCCCTGGCAAGCTCCACCCTCAGGGTCGCAGAACAAACAACAGGTGGGAGCGAGTAATCTAGTGACTGAGCAGCCTAAAGGTGGGGACTGAGACACCTTGCAGCTTTAGCCCTCAAGGGCATAGGGTGAGACCGGTTTTGGCACACTGGGTAAGTGGATAGCCACTTAAGGAGTGATATCAGCCAAGAGCGCTTTCCTGGGAAAGCTTCTGATTAGCCCAAGTTAGCAATTTAAAGTGTCTTCTAAGCAGGCTGAGGAAGATTTAAGCTCTTCACCGTGTGAGGTTTGAGAAATCATTAGAACACAGGGTCACTCCCTACAAAGATCCAGTAACAACAGAGTGATTCTTCCAGGGCCTAATCCGGGAGAGACACCTCCCCAACTCTGACGACAGTCATAGGCAACAGTGAAAAATAATCATGAGGCAGAATCAACAGAAAAACTTTGGCAATATGAATAATCAGAGTAGATCAACTCCTCCAAGAAATGACAAGGTAGATACAACACAAGATCCCTTGCATAAGCAAATGACTGAGATGTCAGAAGCTGAATTCAGAGTCTGGATAGCAACTAAGATCAGCACAGTGGAGGAAAAGATGGAATTAGAATTTCAGGCAGTAATCCAAAAGATGACCCAAAAGATGTCTCAAGAATTGAACGAATTCAAAGACAAAATGACCAAAGATTTTGACACATTGAGACAAGAAGTTGTAGCCCTCAAAGATTTGAGAAATACAGTAGAATCCCTCAGTAATAGAATGGAACAAGCAGAAGAAAGGATTTCTGACATGGAAGACAAAGCTTTGGAACACTCCCAAGCTTCCAAAGAAGTAGAGAAATGAAAGGAAAAAACGGATCATTCTCTCAGAAAGCTCTGAGATAACTTGAAGAAAACCAATATTTGCCTTATAGGGATACCTGAAAACGATAAAGTGGTGTCACAAGGCACAGAGTCTCTTCTTTATGAGATTATGAAAGAGAACTTTCCAGACATGCCAAGAGATACTGAAATTCAGATAGCAGACAGTTTCAGAACCCCAGCATGACCCAACCCAAATAAGACATCCTCCAGCCACATCATAATTAAGTTCACAAAAGTTAATATGAAGGAGAAAATTCTGAAAGCAGCCAGATGTAAAAAATCCTTTACCTACAAGGGGAAGAATATTAGAATAATTGAAGATCTCTCTGATCAAATCTTTCAAGCTAGAAGAGAATGGTCATTGACTTTTAATCTCCTAAAACAAAAGAACTTTCAACCCAGGATCTTGTATCCAGCTAAACTGACTTTCATTTATGATGGAGAAATTAAATACTTCAATGACATCCACATGTTAAAGAAATTTGCTATAACTAAGCCAGTTCTCCAAGATAGTCTCAGACCTATCCTCCACAATGACCAGCGCAAACCTCCACCACAAAAGTAAACTCACCCAGAAACTATTTATCAAATTTATCTTTCACAGTAATGAAAGGACTAAAAATGTCCACTGGACTTTCTAAAGATTTATCATTACTTTCAATTAATGTGAATGATTTAAATATACCTCTAAAGAGGCATAGGTTGGCTGACTGGATACAAAAACTCAGGCCAGATATTTGCTGCATACAAGAATCTTACCTTAGCTTAAAAGATAAATTTAGGCTCAAGGTGAAGGGATAGTCATCTATATTCCACACAAATGGAAAACAGAAAACAGCAGGTGTTGCGATCTTATTTGCAGATACAATAGGCTTTAAACCAAACAAAGTAAAGAAAGATAAAGATAGGCATTTCATATTTGTTAAAGGTACCACTCAATATGATGAAATTTCAATTATTAATATTTATGC